>JAPZPB010000168.1:0-77356 GCA_037952635.1 Bryoglossum gracile | reverse complement strand
GTTGAGTTGAGTATATAGCTATACTCAACTCAACTCAACTCATTTCTTACGCTGGACAAATCAATATGCCACGCTTGACTAATTATCGAGAAAGTTGCTCGCATTCGCAGAAGGAAGCCAAAGAGTGATATAGGAGCAGAAAGTACTTAAGAGCCTAATATTCCCAGAGATAGAACAGCGTAAGGACTCTATCAAAGATGCACACAAGGCGACATTGGATTGGGTGTTGCGTAATAACGATACCCGATTTATGGATTGATTAAAGTCTAAAAAGTGTATATACTAGGTCAAAGGAAAGATAAGTCAAGATCTGCTTCCTTGTTGACGGCCTAGACGAGTATGAGGGAGGCGATGAAAATATGATCACCCTTTTTGAACCAAATCGCTTCATCGCCAAGTGTCAAAATTTGTCTTTCCAGTCGCCCTTGGAATGTGTTGACACATCATCACTCAGGTAGCCCATGCCCGTGGAGTAGAGTGGTCACCACCGTGGATATGTTGAGCTATCCCACCATCCGTAGGAATAGAACCAGTTTAACTCCAACAGAATGCCTTCTTGGATTCCTTCAATAAGTCGAAATGGAAGCTCTGCAGCTCTACTTTTCGGATACTTCTTATCAGAAAACACCAAATCACCAGTCTCCGTGTGGAAGTGAAAGGAAGTAGCACAATTAGATCGCTTGAGATTCTCCTTGCTCTAACTCAAACCAAGGGCAACAATTCCTGAGCATGGCCTCGGTGCCCCTGAGCACTATTGTAATGCTACAGGCTCAATAATGCCTTCAATTGGCCTCGCCCGCGGTTGAGCGTAACCCCCAGTTGTCAACGCGAACCCAATAGCAAGGAGCTGGTCAATCTCATCTTGATATGTTTCCTTCCCAATCAGCTCCAACAATCCCATGCTCCAACTCCCACTTGCACCCCCCACCCATGCAAGTTGGGCTTTCTCAAACCATACTGGATAAGCTCCAGCCAAACCCCAATCGATGAGCCATATTTTCCCCTCGTCGTCAAGGGGTACATTGCGGTCGTTGAGGTCCAAATGACACATCACCATCTTATTGAACTTCCCTGAAAATGCCCCAGGTGATAAATGCGTAGCGTGGCCATAATCGTGGCATACAAGAAGGCGACCATTGTACCACTCTTCCAAATCATTGGGCGATTTAAATGGACCTGCTCCATATCCAGTGAAAAGAGCCCCCTCAGAAATACCTCCGCCAATTGGGCCTGGAGTTTCAAGATCGAGATTTTGGAGTTGACATAAATATTCGTAAATTTGGGTTTGAATACCACGCTGCGCTATCTCGTCAAGTTTGTCCCAAATATCAAACAGAACTTTCCCGTTGATGTACTCCATCAAAATGTAACAAGTGTTAAATTCGTCATCTTCGGTCGCGTCGTTGGCCTCCCATGAATCAATGACAGTTGGTAGGTGGATTTTGGTATGCTCTGTAACATATTGCATATTTCGTGCTTCTGAAAGACAGATGTGTCGGCCCCATTTCACTATCGCGGAGCTTGTGACTCGAGCCAGTGAAGGTGCACCTTTACACCAACGAATTTCTGGGGCAACAGCGATGCTTTCAATGATGTCGTCACGAGTGACCAATGCTAGATCCTTGCCCTCGAGGGGGTATATATCCGCCGCGGTTCTTGAAGAAATCATAGCCTATGAGCTTGAGTGTGTGTGGTCGGCTAGTGGTTTGTTGGTGATGAGATAAGACTTGAAAATATATCTCCCGCGTCCTCATTAGCACAGCAGGGGTAGGCGCTGTCATGGGTCTGAAGAGTATACCTAGCTAAATAGCTAACCGCATTAGGATTAGTTAAGTTGCTTAACTTAAGCTCTTTAAAATAAAAAAGTAAGCACTGTTGATTATGGAACTTTAAGAATTCTCAAAAGCAAAGTCCTCTGTTTCCTCTAATATATTTTTTAAGTTATTTTTATTAAATCTCTAATTAAACTTGATATTTGGCTATGAATAAACAATATTTAAGCAACTAAAGTTTACAAAAGAAAAGTTGCTAAATTAACGCTAAATTAAAGATCAAATGATATATTATTGTTATTTATACAAATATCAATGATTTTAGGCGTTTTTTTAACCTTGTTAATAAGAATTCAACTAAAATTATTTGAGTTTCAAACAGGGTTTCTTTCCTTAATAGTATTATTACCTTTGTATTACTACTTTTTTAACTTGTTAGAAGTCTCCATCTCAAGGCCACTAGGAAACCTCGCAGCAAAGCGAGAACTCTCAATTATTGCATTCAAGAGTCCAAAAAAGTAAATATCAGAGTTTAACCCGTAGCAGAGGTATTTCATACCAAAAGTGTTGAACCGCATGTTACCTGAGATTCGGCACGGCTGCTCTGGACAATTCACACGTGCGGACCCGTGAGGAGGAATTGGGATATTCGGGCAGCAGCTTGCCCGGTGACTCGACGCGGGGAGGCTGGAAACTTGCTCCAGATCTGTAATCTTTCGGAAATCTTGGAGTTCTGGAACTTTCTGGTACCCGGGGGCGTGGGTGTTGATGCTCGGCGGGTGAGTCAGGTGGCGAAAACAGTGTTTTCAGTAGTATTTGAGGTATTGTATACTTCAAGTATTATACTTTACCACAAAGGTATAGTATTGAACGTTATAAATTACGTATGCTATAATACCCACTGTTTAATAATAATACGGGATTATTAAGGTTATACCAAAAGTTCACCTTGCGTACCAGCACGTGAAAATTCATATTTTTTCTACTTAATTAAGTCTAAGTAAAGACCTTAATAAAGACCAATACAAAGAAAGGAAGTGTTAATAGTCTTAGTTAAATGCCAAATCTTTTTTATTTAAAGTATGACCAGGAATTGCACAAAAGTGATGCTAATGCTATTGGTTTGGAGTTATCTCAGAATTTTATAAAATACACTTTGTATTACTATTGTATTTATCTTTAAACACCTTTGGTAAATGGTATAGTAAGTTATATGCTTATAAATACAGCTTTCTTACCATGCCTTAAAATACTAGAAGTATTACGGAAGTAATACTCCTAGGCTCCTAGAAACACTAAGCGAAAAGCGCAAACTCGTCTCGCCGTCGCCGAAGAGGTTGATAGAGGGGAGCCGAATGAGGCCAAGCTCGTTTTGGATGGTATCGGCATAATATAGGAATTGTAGATAAAGTGTCCAAGTGCTGTTGCTCGTGTTGACTGAGGACTCGGGCAATCACAATCTGGAGTTCCTCTCCTGCTGCCGGATGACTTGACGAATACTCATCCGCAGCAGGCTTTGGTTTGTTTCCAAAGTGAACCTCGATCTCTGCATTAATTTCTCTTGGGATCTCAGCTTCGCTGGATGCGCAACTTGCTATCCTCGGGAAGGATATATTGCTTGATGGTACTCGACGGGGAGAGAGTCAGAATGGGAGACAAGTCCCTGTATCCTCTGGCGGAAACGAGCTGACCAACTTAGACCCGTTGTCTTACAAATGATAAAGTAAAAATACAATTTAATCAAGAAGCTAGGGTATCAAAAGGGAGAAGGGGATTGAGAAGAGTCTTGCAGGAACGAGGTGAGATCTCGCAAGGTGCAGCAAAGAAGATAAGGCGGAGTGATCAGCATGATATCAAAAGCTTAATTGAACTCAATAGCAGCTGTTCTAAATTCCTTTTGATCCTCCCTAGATAGACCAAGACAATTCCAAGCCCTACCCGTACCCCATACTGTAGTTCAAGATAGCGGTCAAGATCCAAAAGCAAAGGACAAGTTTGCATGGCTGCAGACTGCGTCCAAGTCTCACCAACCAATCCCCTTCTTAGAAATGAGTAGCCTTGCAGTGTATTTTTAGATCTCCGTGCCGTTTAGGACCTATGTTAGTATGATGCGCATTAGAGGCCCAGAGAAGTCGGGAGGGAGTCAACTTTGAGGCATGGCGGCTAGTCGGAGGAAGGACAAGGTACGAGGTAAACACAACGGTAACGAGGTAACGCCACAGGTTGAATGTATCATGTACCTGTGCGGGACTGATTTACGGGGTAGGGGTAAATATGGTACGCAGAAATTCAGAAATACACCTCATTCTTACCGTAATCACACGCCAAATAAATATTTTCACCTCATCTTCACTGAATTACAGCTGTAATTTGCCACTTTTCATTTTAAAATATTGTTGTAAACCCGTCTGATGCGGCGGGGCAAAATCACTTTTCAACCCTAGTCGCTTCTGATTGGCTCGCTAAAGCCCCTCTGCGCAAAACTAACACAGCGCTAGCGTTACCGCTAAGCCCGCTCTACAAAAGTCCTTGGAGGGGTAAATTTCTTCAACTCTTCTTCTTCTTTTGCTCTTCGTCTGCACATACCCCGATTCAAGCAATCACTCTGTGCAGTAAGTCAATATCCTATCCCTTCCAACATCAGCAGCATCATTCTCATCATCATCAACAGTCTGCTAACGTCGTCTGCAATAGATTCAACCTTTCCTCCTACAAAAACAGCACACACACATCGACTTCATTCAATACCGCAATCATGGGGTGAGTCAACTTCCACACATCTGCGAACTTAATCCATCGAGCCTCCATCATTAGCATCCTTACACCGCTACCGCAGATCTTAATGGAGCCACTGCTAACATGTCTTCCCCTCGTAGTAAGGCGAAGTTGCATATCAACGTCGTCGTTATCGGTCACGTCGATTCCGGAAAGTCTACCACCACCGGTAAGCAGCCTCAAACTGGAGGTCTGACACACGAACTGCGAGCTCACACATATTTACAGGCCACTTGATCTACAAGTGCGGAGGTATTGACAGCCGTACCATCGACAAGTTCGAGAAGGTAAGATCTTATGCGCCCGTTCACTTTCACTTTCGTTGTTCTGCTCCCCGTCGCCTTGCACAATTTGCCTTATCGCCCATTTTTGCCCCTCGGTGGGGTAAAGTGTTTCGCTTCCCACAATCGCAAATTTTCGCGCCCGGACAATTTTGGCACAACAACACAACGCATTTGCATTGCTGCCCAACCACCATCCCCAAGTCCACCCCTCCAACCTCACCGTCACCCGATCAACAATTCCTTCACATCACGCATCATCAGCTTCATCTTTTGTTCTGCCAGATGCTGATTAATTTAATAGGAAGCCAACGAGTTGGGCAAAGGTTCTTTCAAGTATGCGTGGGTTCTTGACAAGCTAAAGGCCGAGCGTGAGCGTGGTATCACCATTGATATCGCTCTCTGGAAGTTCGAGACCCCCAAGTACAACGTCACCGTCATTGGTATGTTTTCTATAGCTCGCGCACCACATTTCCAACCCTCGTCAAACTGCTAACCCTTCCGCAGATGCTCCTGGTCACCGTGATTTCATCAAGAACATGATCACTGGTACCTCCCAGGCTGATTGCGCTATTCTCATTATTGCCGCCGGTACTGGTGAGTTCGAGGCTGGTATCTCTAAGGATGGCCAAACTCGTGAGCACGCTCTTCTCGCCTATACTCTCGGTGTCAAGCAACTCATCGTCGCCATCAACAAGATGGACACCACTAAGTGGTCTGAGGCTCGTTTCCAAGAGATCATCAAGGAGACATCCAACTTCATCAAGAAGGTCGGATACAACCCCAAGACTGTTGCCTTCGTCCCCATCTCTGGATTCAACGGTGACAACATGATCGACAACTCCCCTAACTGCCCATGGTACAAGGGTTGGGAGAAGGAGACCAAGGCTGGTAAGTCCAACGGAAAGACCCTCCTTGAGGCTATTGATGCTATCGACCCTCCTTCCCGTCCTACCGACAAGCCCCTACGTCTCCCTCTCCAGGATGTCTACAAGATTGGTGGTATTGGCACGGTGCCCGTAGGTCGTGTTGAGACTGGTATCATCAAGTCCGGCATGATCGTCACCTTCGCCCCCGCTGGTGTCACCACTGAAGTCAAGTCCGTTGAGATGCACCACGAGCAACTTGTTGAGGGACTTCCCGGAGACAACGTTGGCTTCAACGTCAAGAACGTCTCTGTTAAGGAGATTCGTCGTGGTAACGTCGCCGGTGACTCCAAGAACGACCCCCCCAAGGCTGCTGAGTCATTCAACGCTCAAGTCATTGTCCTCAACCACCCTGGTCAAGTCGGTGCTGGTTACGCTCCAGTCTTGGATTGCCACACTGCTCACATCGCCTGCAAGTTCTCTGAGATCTTGGAGAAGATTGATCGTCGTACCGGAAAGTCCATTGAAAACGCCCCCAAGTTCATCAAGTCTGGTGATGCAGCCATCGTCAAGATGGTTCCATCCAAGCCCATGTGTGTTGAGGCCTTCACTGATTACCCTCCCCTTGGACGTTTCGCTGTTCGTGATATGAGACAGACTGTTGCTGTCGGCGTTATTAAGAGTGTCGAAGTACGTATTCCCATCAATTACTCGTTGGGGCATCTACTAACTTTTCACAGAAATCCGACAAGGGTGGCAAGGTCACCAAGGCTGCCGTCAAGGCTGGCAAGAAATAAATCAACCCTTCTAATGTCCTTTAACTAGTGAGGTTGGTGGTTCCGTCCGATGATTTTGCGAAAATGTGCAATGCTTTACTTGCATTACATAGCTTTACTAGCAGACAATCATGACAAGCAATTTCTTTCCGCCTTGACATCCTCTGTGACTTGACCCGTGTACATACCTTGAGATGGTGCAGTTATCCTACAACTCTTTCCTTCTAGCTAGGTCTATCTCTCGTGTCCCCAAGTTTTCAATTGCCTGCTTTAAATATCCGCCTCAGGATTTAGTGAAATATAACCTGATGTGATCCAGTGATCCCCAACTCTCAACTCTTGATAACACCCAAGCACTCCAACTTGCCCATCCCACCTCCCACTCCGATTCCCTTTCTCATGCACGATCATTGAGTCCAAATTTATCCTGGACTGCTCCTTATTACTTACTGCTTACCTGCACAGTTGTCGTGGTGTGGAACGAAGTTTCGCTTCTGCACACCTGCGACTCGCACCCACCACAGCTCCCTTCCTCCAGGTTCTGTCTTCAGACCCATCATCTCAAAGTACTTTTACAGAGCAAAGTTTACTCAAACTTGGATCGGTATCAGGAATCTCGGGGTCGCGGTGGCGTTGGCGGATATTGGGTCTTTTCAAGACGCAGCGATTCTACATCCCTAGCCCACAAACTCTTCCGCGTACCATTCTATAACTGGCAGTTTTTTTTTTGCTTGGGCATTGATGTCAAATTTACTGTAAGTCACCTTTGCTTTCAAGTCTATCATCTGTAGCTTTGCCTTTGAAGTTGAGCTGAATTTCCCGGGTCTCTATTCATTGCCCGCAGCAGAATCGTATCTTAGCATTATTCGCTCCCTGCCCACGACTGTCACCCGGCCTGTCATCCCTCAGCTTGTGATGAAACCCAATAACTAGCCGTGTCACAACTTCGGCCTGCAGTCCGAGATCCTCCCTTGTGGTTGCACCTACATCTCAAAACCTAGCGCAGGCACAAACAGCATTTAGTTTCCACCTCATCCCCGCCTACACCCTCAACGAAACCCTCAAGTCACTTTAAGACCTCTTACCTCCCTCCTCTCTCTTACCACCAACCCACTTAGCACTGCACGTACTGTACCTTCAAGTAACAATCTATCACGGCGATTATCATTCTGTGGCATAATCTATTTTGCCCAGCTTCTGCTGTCGCCTTGCTGGTTTTCGCCTAGTGTGGTGAGGTACTCGAACTTTCGACCCAGCTCAATTCCACTCACTTCCTTGATCTGCGTATGCCCACTTGTGTCGTTCAGCTTGCTGAAGTGCACTCACTGAATGTATATGGGTTTAGGAAAATCCCTTTGGAACTCTCGTCTTGCATGATCATGGCTCTGCTTTCGGGACAGCGATCACTTCCAGTCTCCCAGTATGCCGCATCTTTCTGTCCAAGGTTTTTTCTACCTTAAATCCTCGCAAGCCAGAGCTTCATAGTATGCTATGATACGAAACTCGCTGACCTAGTTGAAGAGAACGAGATCCTTGAAGTCAGAAGATGCCCAGCGTGATTTGGCTTTGTGATCATAGAACAGACGTTGGCATAACATCTTCGCTAAACCTTTTGAGCGACAGCGATATTCTACTCGACTAGTTTTAATACTTAAGAAGAGCATGGATTCCAAAAATCCTGCTTGTTTACGGACATCACAGGTAGCATTCCTGATAGCAGTACCTAATGGCGAAGGAGAAGGGGGGTCGTGCAATCAGGCACTGCGTCTATCCAAATGCTCCGAAATTTCGATTAAGAATAATTTATACTAGAACATAGCTGTGTATGTTAACTTTTAAAATTTTAAAATTAGCAGCAATATTCGGGTGTTCTACTCCCTCTGACCATCGTGAGCTACTCCTTTCAGTATTGGTGGCAAGGTCTGCTAACAAGCGGACCGTAAGCTGGAAGAGTAAACCAGGGGCAAGGGCTAGGTAAATGACGAGGAATTTGAATCTGCTTATCCGGTGGCAGGTTAGCACCACCTGTCACGTTGCCTAGCAACATGTAGCTCAGGCGTGTACAGACTACGTACTAAACACTGCATAACATATATGCGCTTTAGCGCTTCTCCTATACATAACTAAAAAGCTTGCACTTTATTCAAAAGCTATTTGATTTATTTATAACCCGCTTTGCTAAGTATAGGCTTACATAACACTTCCTTATAAGAATACTGTATCAAAACAAGATGTGGCACAAATCAACATACCGCCTCCTGAACCTCTGGGTCTCTCGCTTAACCCCTCCGTTGAAGATCATACACACACGTGACAGTAATTTCCATTCTGGAACAAGGGCACGCTCCCGTTTCAGCCCCTTTTCTCTGGGTCCCAAGGCCGCTTAAAACCTTCTTTTACTCCCCAGCCTCCCCTTTTCTTCCCTCGCATTAATTGCATGCCACCGCTACCAGATAATCAGTTCATCTCTACTTTCCAATTATCCGGCCCAGCCTTGTCAGAACTCTATTTAGTGCAGGACCAAGATGGTGAGTGGGTGACCGAAATCCGCTTGTGGGGATTGTGGGATTTTGGGGATTTTGGAGTGCGTGGGCTGATGCGTGTTGGGGATACAGGCAAAACCGCTTTCTTCTGAGGAGGTGCAGATTTTGAAGGAGGCTTTTGAAGCTTATGTGAGTTCTTCAAGAATGCAAATTGGAACTGAGACTGAACGAGACATTGCAGGATACCGATGGAGGCGGTCTGTAAACCTACATTCCTCACCCAGTCCCTCTCCGAAAAGGAGAACTGGTTCATCCGAAGTCGTTAACTTATGCATGGAACAGGTAACATCAGCGTGGAAGAGTTCGCCAAGGTTATGAAAGCAACTGGCCAGAACCCCACCAAAGAAGAAGTCCAGCAAATCATTGATGAAGTAGATCTTGATGGAGACGGTACAATCAATTTTGATGGTAATCACTCCCCTTGTCATCCCCGTTCCTAGACTTCAGAGTTAACAAAACTAGAATTCATTTCTATGATGACCGGCCGATCGAGACACCCAGAACCTACCCCCACAGCAGCACCTGCTCCTGGGCAATCCGGTGACAGTGAAATCGACTACCAGAACGCATGGATGGCGCTCAGCCCCTCGTTGAAAAGCTCAATCACCGCAGCTCAGTTCAGACAGCTGATGGCGGGATTGGGTGAGAACGTGACAGATGTCGAGGTTGACGAGTTGATAAACTCGGTTGATGGGGATGACAAAATTAGCTGTAAGTCAAACTTTTTCCTTCTGTGAGATGGGGAGAAAATTGGATGCTGATTATGATGGTGTGCAGACCAGGAGTTTGTGCAATTTGCCAAGGGTAGGCAGCTGGACAATCTCCTAGATGGGTATGCGTAATTAAGAATGAAGAAAGTCGTAAATAGGTAGGGAAAGATTGTTAGAGAATCATTAAATATGGATACACATTTCTGCCCGTTCTTGGTCCGTGTCTCCGATATGACTTTCAACTCTGCCGTATGATTCCAAGTTCTCCCAGGGCCAGCCTCTGAGCCGAGTCAAACGAAGGCTGCCGTAGGTGAGGAGAGTTATGATCCCCGGCCCCCAGCAGAGGAGGAAAGCAAATACAGCAGCAAAGGCGTGCAGGATGCGTGGAGTTTGGAGTCGAGAGTATGGGAGTCGGCGGGATCGGCGGCGGGGTAATGTCAATGCTGACGGGTGGGCAAAGGTCGATGACAGGGTTATAGAGATGGATTAAATGTAGGTGTGAACTATCTTGCTCGCTTCCAAAATGCATAATATTTCTATCTAGCAAGCTTTGGAAACTTCAAATACAACAATACAGTAAACGAGACAGTCAAGAATCCCAGCCAAGGTTAGTTCAAGGACACAGCTCCCAAAAACCTTTTCATCATGCAGAATATACTTGCTCGTAATTACAAAAAGCATTAAACACAAGCAGCCGTTAATCATAGCGCGCATAAATCCGGACCCGCCTTCGAATCAGAGGGTATAAAATGCGAACATACAGGCAAACCATGGTAGAAAAGTGAAGAAACAATAGAGAACAGAAATTATGTAGTTGAAAGGAAAAGTCGGGGTGTGCAATTTTGTCCTCCGCATATGCTCTCGTACATAATCATTCATTTCTGTATTCTTCACACTTCTAGGGCAGGCAGGCGTAACTTATTCCTCGGCGGATTCCTCGGATGGAACCTCAACAGCCTCGACGTGGACACCGTTGGTGGCCTTAGGGGGGGCAACTTTAACGCCTTTGTCATTCACACCAACATCGTCAACCTTGGTGGCAGCGGCTTTCTGAACAGCAGCTTTGATGGCGGCTACACCTTCCAAGATCTCGGTGCTCTTGTCTGAGGCTGGGGTAGGGAGAGCGCAGACAAGAGAGTGAACAGATGCGATAGAGGCGAGGACTTCGGTGTTATCAGGCTCCTTTGGGGCGGGTATGGAGGTGATGAGACTCTCGACCTTGGTCAGTTGAGCCAAGATAGCTTCATCCTGAACCTCCTTGGGTGCAACCGGAGCGGGGATGGCGGAAATTAAAGTTTTCAAGTCAGCGACTTCAGTGAGGATTTGCTCATCTTTCACATCCTTTCCGGCAACTGGTGTTGGCAAAGCAGTAATAAGGCCCTCAACCTTCGCAATTTGGGCCAAGATCTCAGCATCCTGAACGTCCTTGGGTGCGACAGGCGCGGGAAGGGCGGTGATGAGAGCTTGGGTGCTCTTTAACTCGGTCAGAATCTCCTCATCCTTGCCTTCGACTGGCTTGGGGAGGGCCACGACCAACGACTTGATTTCAGTCAACGATTCCTCGACAGTAGTCAAGTCGACCTTCTCTGGTGCAGGTGCCGGGGTGGAGAGAGTGTTCTTGATCTCACCGAAGTGGGCGGTGTGGGTGGCGAGGGTTTCGTTGAGACCGGCAACAGAAGTTTGGAGACCGCTGAGATCAACCTCCTTTGGTGAGGCGGCAGACTTCAACTCGGTCAGGTGGGCAGTGTGCTCAGCAAGGGTGCCGTTAATTGCGGCGACGGAACCCTCCAAGCCAGTGAGATCTACCTCATTTGGTGCAGGGGCAGGTGTAGAGACGGCGGAGCTGATAGTAGTCAAGTGGGTGGAGTGGGCTGCAAGCGTGTCATTGACGCCAGCAACAGAGGACTCAAGACCGCTCAGATCAACTTTCTCTGGAGCAGGAGTGGACTTCAATTCGGCGAGGTGAGCAGTATGCTCAGCGAGAACGCCGGTAATGGCCGCCGCAGAGGCCTCAAGCCCGGTAAGGTCCACGACAGCTGGGGTAGGAGGGGGAACTGCGACTGTAGACTTGATGGTTTCGAGGTGCTCGGTATGAGTGGCTAGAGTGCTCTGGATACCGCTCAGATCAATTGGTTCTGGGATAGCGGCACCTGGCACAGGGGTCTTAACAACAGTAGAGATCTCCTCGAGCTGAGCAGAGTGGGCAGCCAAAGTACTTTGAATACCGCTCAAGTCGACTTCCTTTGCGGCTGGGGGAGGAGTTGAAACAGCAGCTTGAATTGCAGTAAGGTGAGCGCCGTGCTCGCCCAATGTCGCGATCAAGGGGGTGAGGTCGACCTCGGGTGCGACTGGGGCGGGAGTAGAGCCAATCTCTTTCAAGTCAGCGAAGAGAGCTGTGTGGGCGTCCAATTGGGAGGTGATCGGGGTGAGATCAACCTCTTTGGGTGCAGGAGACGGGGTGGAGACCAAGGCTTTGAGGTCATGGAGATGTTGAGTGTGCTCTCCGAGGGTAGCGGCAAGAGGGCTCAAATCAACTTCCTTAAGTTCGGGAGTAGGAGCAGAGACAATAACCTTCAATTCGGCGAAGTTGGCACTATGCTCATCGAGTTTAGAGGTGATAGGGGTGAGATCAACTGCCTGGGTAGCAAGGGCAGGAGCAGCGACAACAGCCTTGATAGCCCCAAGTTGTTGGCTGTGCTCGGCCAAAGTAGCTGCTAATGGGCTGAGATCGACCTCTTTTGGTGCTGGTGCAGGTGCTGAGACCAAGTCCTTGACTTCAGAAATATTGGTAGCGTGAGCATCAAGCCTAGCGGTAATAGGAGACAGGTCGAGTTCTGGGGCAACAGGAGCTGGGGTTGATGCCAAATTCTTCAAGTCGGCCAGGTGTTGAGTATGCTCAGCAAGAGTAGCAGTCAATGAAGACAGGTCCAGCTCCCTAGCTTCTGGCACAGGTGCGGAAACTAAATTCTTTACTTCGGAAAGACCAGCAGAGTGTTCGTCGAGCTTAGACGTAATGGGTGAAAAGTCGACAATCGGCGGGGAAGGAGCCGGAGCGGAAGCCAATTCCTTCAGTGCAGAGAGGGTCTCGCTGTGAGCATCAAGTTTGGCGGAGATGGGCGACAAGTCAATCTCTTGAGGTACGGGCGCAGGAGCGGAGGCCAACTCCTTCAGGGCGGCAAGATGAGCAGACTGTTCTCCAAGAGTTGCGGTCAAAGCACTCAAGTCGACTTCCTTGGCCGCTGGGGCCGGTGCAGATGCTAGAGTCTTAAGCTCAGCCAAGTGTGCAGAGTGTTCGTTGAGAGTAGCAGTCAATGGGCTTAAATCAACCTCCTTTGCAGCAGGAGCTGGAGTCTCGACAGTAGCCTTAACCAAGGCAAGAGTGGCAGCAATATTCTCAATTGAGGTTTCCAATGATGAGATGTTCTTTGCCTCGCTAGCTTCAGTGACGACAATGCTCCCAGTGGCAGCGTTGATCTCGGCGAGAGTAGTGCAGTTGGCATCAACGGTGGCAGTGAGTTTCTCGATAGAGGAGCCGAGAGGAGACAAATCGATCTTCTCAGCGACCGGGAATGGCTTAGCATTGATCTCATCAAGCTTCGCGAGAACAGGCGCTAAATCAACCTCCTTGGGGGCAGGTGCTGACTTGAGATCATTCAGGTGAGTAGTGTGGGTATCAAGAGTAGTTCCAAGTGCCAGGACAGTGGCTTGCAGCGGCTCAAGGTTGGTTGTGGGATATGGGATGGCCTTAATCTCGTCCAGCTTAGCGTGAATTGGCTCAAGATCTGTCGTAGGGTATGGAGTGGCCTTGATCTCGTCTAATTTAGAAAGCACAGGCTCCAAATCAACTTCTTTGGCGGGAGGTACAGCCTTCAAGTCAGCCAAGTGACCAGTATGTGTGTCGAGAGTGGTGCTGAGAGCTGCTATGGAGGCATGTACAGGTGTGAGGTCTGTAGGTTCGGCAACTGGGTATGGAGTGGATTTGATCTCATTGACCGTAGCTGTTTGGGCATCCAATCCAGCCAGGATCTTCGAGACTGATTCGGAAGTTGTGGTATGTTGGATATCGAGCTTGGAGATAATGTCTGTGACCGAGGTCTCTAACTTGCTGAGGTCTGTTGGCACTGGGACTGGTGCTGAAGCAACCAGTGATCTGACACCTTCAATGGAGGTAGAATGTGTACCAATATCAGCCTTAATTGTCTCAAGGTTGGAGGTAATAGCCTTCAAAGATATCGAGGTAGTCTCATTATTTTTGATGAGAGCAATATCTGCCGCAATTGTTTCCAATCTCGGTCCAGTAGTGTCCGGCTTCTCGTTGACATCCTTAACATTGTTCCCCAGCTCCACCAATGAATCTGTAATATGTGCTACCGCCGCCTCAACTGCGGATATCTTCTGCGTGTTTGCCGTGCTCGACGTCTCAAATAAGGATGTGAGGTCAACAATCTTGGTTGCTGTTTGTGTATTGCTTTCGTCGATTCGGTGAGAGAGTAAGGTAGTCGATGCTAAAAGTTTCGACTCAATTTCCGAGGTATCAAAAGCCGACTTTAGGGTAGGCTGTAACTGGGAGGCAAGGTGTTCTGCCACAGCTTTGGTAAAGCTATCATTGTTGAGAGCTGAAGACACAGCATCTGTGATGGCCTTTTGCAGGGCATCCCGTTCAATAGCTGCTGCGTCTTCCTCTGTTTGCGAGGGTTTTGAGGATTCGATCTTTTGCTGGGCAGGGGAAAGCCTGGCCTTCAGTCGTGCCAGAGCAGAGGGCGCCATCGTTGCAGTAACTAAGGCTGCTGGGAGGTAGTAGATGAATTTAAAAAAAGACATTCGTCAATGATTGACGAGGGAGAGAGAAGAAGAGAGGGAAAAAAGAAAGAGATCCGCAAGGTCACATACTCACCTGCATAGCACTAGCCATTGATGAATCACATAATAGTTGTGCTTTGTGTGCAATGTCTAATTCATGAATCGCAAGTCTCAGCGAGTGACCATCATAAACCTCCAAATCTCATTGCTGGGAGTCGGTGAAGGCGTTCCGGGCCGACAGTTGATCCGGTACCAATAGAGCGTGCAATTAGCCACTCCGAGCCACCAGATATGCAAGACGATGCACAGAACTGCATCTGAATGCAACACAAACGCAAATTCGCCAATGGTGAAATTGGGAGCCTGAGACATCCCAATAGGTCCCAATAGGAGGGAATTTGTACAACGAAAAATATTTCATGCAGTTGTTTGGTCCCAGAACCCCCACAACCTCTTGATGAGTCCAATCTTCTCCCAATTCTCCCGAGCTCCGCACGCAAGATATTTCCGTGGCAATGTGATTCCAGTCAGTCCGGCCTTGATATTGACCGGATCTAGCTCGAGAAGAAGCTTCTGTGGCTGAACCAGCCATTCAGCGGCCAGCGAAATCTTCGAATCGAGGCATTCTCTAGTTCCTCTTTTGCCGCCAAGGAGATCAAGCCAAACGAGACCCCTGAGGTGGTATTATTATTCGGACATCAGGTCACAAGTGCGTTGTCTTGCTGTCCACGCATACGAAGTGTATCCAACGCCTTCAACACCCGAACGAACGATATGACAGTTCATTAATTCTCCGGATAACCATCCTATCAAGCAATGACAAGCATGCACAGTCGTCGAGCCAACACACAGCGGCTTGGTCCGAGACATTGGCCTGCTGCTGGTGCGGCCATTCGAGATGTTTTTCTGATCAATCCATGAAGTGGACCTCCTAGATTTTGGAACGAAACTTTTGCTTTTCGGCTCACGGATACAAAAGCAGGACGAGGTGTCTGTTTCCTTCGTTTTGATCGGATCACAACGGTTGAGATTTAGTTTTATTTGTACAGTAGCTCATAGGAGCAAACTGGCGGGGTAGTTGAAGAAAAAAGAAAGGGGTTGAAATTTTAGTCAACCAGCAAGGACCGGATTTGGCATACCGGGGAAATCTGCAGGCTGGGATGCGGTCGTGTCTTACCAGGGGAAGGAATTCTCCTTCTTTTCCCTTTTCGTTCCTGAATTTTCAAAGTGATCAAGTTCGGCACGTCGGAATCTTGGCTCCTGATCGTTGAGACCTGTACAGTGCTGTACTGTTACTGTACCCAGGCATGACCATCTCAATTTGGGAAGCTGCCTGAAAATCGCAATGCAGCAACCTCAATCTGGTCTTGGGCAACTTTCCACTGTGAGCTCTTCTGGCCGGCTGAATGACTGCAATCGTTGTAGTTCTGTTGGCTGGCACATTGCCATCCAAATTTTTATGTGGCGATCAGTCGTCCGAGTAATAATATGCACAGGACTACCACGCAAACCCCAGCCCATAAGATTTTATTCGGACAATCTTTTCCGCACGGGAGGCGCGGTTATTATCCGGGACCCAATTCACCTTTGACTGTGACTTATCTGGGGTCCGAAATGTAGTGTTTCAAGGCTGCTTCCTTCAGTTATGGCATCTGGCATCAAGTGACGTGATCATGGAGCATTATTCAATCTCTAGCAATTCTACAGTTGGATTCTCCTTGGGATGAGCACTAGTGTATTCAAAGTGGTAAGCAGAGCCTCTCTGACACGAGTTACTCATGCACCTCAGCGGCGGGTTCCGCCACACTTCCAATTCTACTTGTCCTGATTTCAACGACATCCGAAGGAACATGACAAGTATCACAACCATGGATCTTTCAAACAACACAACAACTCGGGTCATGTGATTCGCGTCAATTCAGTCTTTCAGCATCAGCTACCCATCACTGCCAATCTCGACGATCATGGAGAACCTACCGTCTGAGCTCAAGGCTTTGATTACTCAAGGCTGTGAACCCGGAGATCTCAAAAGCCTCAGATATACATCCAAGGCAATGTCACTCGAAGCAACCCGCGTACTCTTTAAAACCGTCAGTTTCACAACCAAATGGGAGAGCCAGTCACATTTCGCCTCCATCCTCCAATCTCCAAACATCTCCCCCCACATCAGCAAAGCCCGCATCATCGCTTCTCTTGACGCTTACGGCCCGTTGGACGAGAGTGAAGCCGAATACATCTCGTTTACAATGTCCAGAGTTATCCGAACGATAAATCAGCTCCCAAATCTCAGTTCTATCCATCTGGAGTTCTCTGAATTCTGCCAACCCAGCGATCCGACGCGACGGGCGACCAAAGAGTTTGAAGTTACAGATTACGCCTCATACCGAGACCATGTCTTGGAGGCTCTCTTCTTTGCTCTCGATGACCCACAAAACCCCTCCCCAAATCTCAAATCTCTTAGCATCAAGAACCTTCAGAATATCAACCATTCCCAAATGATCACATCGGAAAACTTCCTCTCAGTACTCGGACGCCTCTCAGAGTTAGAATTGTTCATTATTTCAGAGGAAGACTACTCGATTCAGATCAGAGGATACTTCCTTCCAGAACAACACACTTTTTTCCACTCCTTCTCGCAAATATGGCTCGCTCCCGTTGCCGAGAACCTCACCAGTCTCTCACTCGACGCCGATAACTATTGGGGATATATGCCACGGTGCGATTTGCGCTCTTTACACTTTCCTAGATTGAAGAAACTCGAGCTTGGCCATTGGACATTTACGCATGACTGGCAAGTGGAGTGGATATTATCACATGACCGGACACTACAAAACCTCGTTCTAAGAAACTGCTCGATTGTTATCTACTTCGCTTTTATGGGCGTCGTCGATCAAGATAACTATCCCGTCCTAGAGAATGTCCAAATCGGTAATGTGACTACCCAAATCATGGCCCGGAACGGAGCCAAGAACGTGTACTGGGTAAACCGCAGACTGTGGTCTGAGATCTTCACCCAGTTTGAAAATGGTCTTCCAAATTTGAGGAGTTTCCAGTACGGTGGCTTTCACGGACTGACGTGGGATGAATATCAGCCGTGGAGTTGGGAGAAGGAAGCACGTGCTGAGCAGATATATATGGCGCTCAGAATGGGCTGGGGACCGTCACCGTGGATGGAGCTAGAGAGCTTTTTCAAGTCTTGTGATTCTGTTGGTCCTGGCTCACGGCCCCTGGAAATGGTAGACTGGGTGGTAGACGGGGCCCAACAGGACCGAGAAGCCTACAATAGTCTGATGGCTACTGTGTGTCGTAGAGCCGGTGTTTGACAAGGGCCTAAGTTCATGCTGTGCAGCTAATCAAAGTACAGCGGAATTGACCACCTCGACGCCCGTTTGAGAAATCAATTCACTCAACAGTTAGGACACTTTCAATTATCAACGCAATGTGGATAATCAAACGATTTCAAGGATTAAGAGCTTTTGAAAACTTCGGACAACCTGGATAGGCATCACACTTTTCAAAATTGAAACTAATTTCAGTATGTAAGACTCTAAGAACCGCAATTCTCCCCCACCTCACAATTCATCAAACAACCTCCTAAACCTCGCCTCCTCCTTCTCCACAACCAGCACCTCCCTCTCCCTCTTCTCTTGATGCCAAGTCCCGCAGAATCCCAGTATACTCCTTGCCTCTCTTATTTTCCTAAGGGGGCGAAGGGGGTCGTCGCCGCAGCTCTTGCCGCATTCTTGACGCATCCACTTCCCGTTAGATTCGAGGCAGCCGCAGAAGGCATAGATGTGTTGTTGGAGGTAGCACATTTTAAAAAATTTGGGGGTGATGCAGGATCTGGGGGTAGGAAGAGGGGGGAGAGGGGGTTTTATGCAGGGGGAAAGACAATGAGCTTTGTAAGTGATGGTAATAAGCTTTGTGTTGAGTATTGTGCAGCTCGTGCCTCTTTCCAAGACTTCCCTTATGCAGAGAAGAAAAAACAGGATGATAATGGTAGACAAAGCTTCAAAGAAAATTAATGTCAAGCTAGTGGTGGAGAAAGCAGATGTTCATTGTCTGGTAAAATAAGCCACGTCCATAGGTTGATTCTCCTGCCTTATACAAAAGGCTACTTCAACGGTTTTATAGTATAAGCACATGATCCGGGTTATTATAAGTTACTCTTTGTCGCTAAAAAAAACCTAATTACTCCAGGAGCTTTACAAAATATACATCATCTTTACACATACCAAAACCGCGAAACTGTACAGACTTAAGATTCCCTCCTTTTTGCCATTTCTTACCGACTTTCCAAAATCAAGACAATCAACACTTTCAAGCAGACTAATTATACCAATCTAACAAGTCCTATTTTTACACCAAGCTAAGAAATAGAAATCCCATCTACCCTTTCCACTAACTCATATCATCCCCCCCTAACCTACACTGATACAAATACAGCAAAACTTATCAACCCTGCCTCCGCTCTCTACATGACCGACACACCTCCCAATGCCCATCCTCCGGATCCAAACTCATGGGAGATTCATATCGCCTGCTGCACCTTTCTCCTCTGTGGGCCGGAACACAGATACTGAAAAGTACGACGCAGCTGACTATGCCGCAGGGGTAGGACCATGTTCTGTAGAGACACATATTGACGCTCAAGTTCAAGTTTGGGATGGTGAGTTGCGAACAAGGGTCTGGTGACTTGGTTGGTAGTGGAGGAAGAGGAGGAGAGGAGGGTGATAAGTAAATGTGAAATCGGGGGAGGGGGAATGTTTTGGAATAAAGACCTTTGGGGCTCGTTTAATGAAAGAGATGTGTGGATGAAAGAGATGTGGGAATGAAAGAGGTGCGTGAATGAAAGAGGGAATATGGTTATACGAGAAGCAAGTAGAATAGCTTGATAAATTATTCACAGACATACGTCGTTTCTTTTTTGTGGAGAGAAACGATTACAACATTGTAATTTATTGTATGAGTAACTCCTCTTCTGTAGCAGGGTTGTTTTCGAGGTAAGCTCTGGTATGAGGACAGAATACTCCATCACCTCGCTGAAGTTGGCGGCCTGCGTGGTTTCTGAGGCACAGGACTTTCCGGCCTTTCAGCAACAGTGTAATCCCAACAACATGGACAGACTCTGTCATTCTGAACGATAAACCCCGCGAAGAATGTATTGTCGTCGTTGCAATCGACTTGTCGGCGGAAAGCATTTCTACACATGGAATGACGAATTGATGTATAGCCACATTGACAAGATGTCTAGCGTACTCTCCAGACTGTGCACATGCTGGGAATGGTTTGGAAACAATCAGGGGGGTTCTTGTTAACTTGGATTATTTGGCTTGGGCCTAGGAACCGAGGGGTTGTGTTTGAGGTTGATGAGATAAGGAGGAAGAGTTTGGCCCGAGGGCATTTTATAGCACAGGCTGTGACAGTCACACCTCGTGAGAGCAGATTCTTCTACCTAACCGTGGATTATTTGGGACATTCAAGGTCCCAATAGGGATCATGCAGTCCAGAAAATGTTTCAATAGGTAAGACTTTCGGTAAGCAGCTGTGAATAACTAAGAGGAGGTAGCAATGAGAATATGGGACAGGGGATCAAGCGGGTGAAGATTCAAGAATGGAGCTTTGGTAAATGAGTGAGATTGTGATTTTATTGGAGATTGGAGACTTAATACTTTAAATTGATATAAGAGAGGCGTCATGGGGATATTCACACAATATGGAATATACAAACATCTGGACAGTTAAGAATACTGTAAATATGTGAGGGAACCATCACTTGTAACTCCAACACTTGACTACTCATGAGACAGCCGAAATTCCTGATCGCTCGAAGAACTTCTATGAATACAATCTTAAAAGCACCTTCACCAAGCTCAAGCCTTAAACCAAGCCTGAACATCCTCACCTCGAAGAGAATACACGCATAACTATTTTGAACCCCTCCAAAACGCCTTGAAATAACTCCGGTCTCCACCAGTCTACCAACCCCTCAACTCCAGCTCTAAATCCTCCTTTTTCCAGGAATATAGCCACAATCCCCTTTCTTCACCATCGTCTCGACCGACCCAAGATAAAGCCGTCCATCCCCTCCTCAAACGGCAGTCATGGTATACTTCCTCCCCGGCACCACACCGGCAGAGACAGTACCCACGACCCCTGTCGGCAAATAAATGGTAGTGATCGCAATATTGGTGTATGATGGTGTAAGCGCAGCAACAGCAGAGGAGGAAGAAGCAGCAGCAGCAGCTTGTGGTGCAGGAGCTGGAATGCAGGATGACAGTTGCGCTAGCGAGAGGAGAGCGAGGAACAGGGTGAACGGTTTGAAGAGTGGGGTGATTGGTGACATTTCGAAGAAGCTTTCGGTGGGTGGGGTTGAGGCTGAGTTTGAGACTTTTGAAAATTGCGGGAGTCTTGGATGTGAGACTTGGATTTGAGGTGAGTGAGACTTGTGTGATTGGAAGTCTGATTAGTCTGATTGAGGCTGTAGATGCAGTTCGGTACTTTTTCTCTTCTTCAATCCCCTCGCAGCGGAACCGCAACATCATATACCTATTCCCCCATCCAAAAATCGACCTTCTCCTAACTCTGTCCCATGAAATCCACGTCCTCACAGCCCGTCTCTTGCCGTCCCAGAAGCCTCAAAATCTATTAATAACACCAATTTATTAATTTCATCACATCTTGACCGGGTCTAGCAATGCCCTAAACACCGATGGAGTGGGCAGGGCCGGTGCTCGCTTTTTCGCCTGCGAAGGCTGAAAAATCGCGCATGAGTTCAATGCAGGCTTCCAATACAATATACTGTAAGGGGGTGGTCGAGCACCACGGGTGAGAGCCTGGGAGCCTTAGAGGCGTTCGAGAGGCCATTCAGAGGCCATTGTTACTATTCGATTTGTTGATTGGTGGCAGGTGGTTGGTTGATGGTAGGGACTTAGGGGCAGTTAACTTCTAACGAAGTAGCTTCGTAAGGTTTGGTATGCTACTTTGTGCAATAAAATTCAGCGACAGCAGGCGAGGTCAGGGCGGACGTGATATTGGGTTGGGCAGGGAGGAGAACGGACGATAAACGTTCTGAGATTACTGATCCGGGGTCACGGCGATGAGGAGTCAAGGCCTCCCATGCTGTAGTGGCGAAGGCATTTTGGAAAGCATTTTGAAGCTCAAGGATCCAAGGAACCTGGAAGAAGGGTTCATCTAACGAAGTAAGGAGATACATCCATCCAAGACTTCTTCCTCCCCAACAAACCTCATACTAAGTGGGCTATTGCGCATCCCAAACCCTCTTCTTTCTCTCTCATTATTGAAGTCAAAAAACCCCTCTTGAATCTTGATTGTCGATACTTCGTAACGCCGCTTCGTCAACCCACAGTCTTCACGTCAAAATCGCCTTTTCAAATCCTGGTTCCTATCCCGCTCTGACAAAACCTTCCACCGTTATTCGGGTTCGGTTCACCCACCCGAAAGGCCAACCACGAGTCAGGACACACACACATCAAGTATATTACAATCCCCATACGATCGCTCCTGGAACCTCACCTCTCAAACGGGAACCCAACGGCAAGCCCAGTGGCGAGCGTGCCGTTCTCAACCTTCCCGTCCGCCATAGTCTGCCAACTTTCAAGTGGCTGGGCGTTTAGTTTTCTTCTCATTTTGATTTCACCAGCCGACTAACTTCGGCTGGTTTTGGGTTGTCGCGCGGGTTCTTGCTTTGGGAATTTTGGGAATCATCCTGAGAAGCTTGAAGGACTGAAAGAATTGAGTTGGTATTGGTGTATTGGTTGCACATAAGGGGTTAAGGAAGGTTAGGGATGGGGTTGAAGTATTATGAATTCAAAGCAAAAAGGGGATTTGTCTGCCTCGGTAACGAGCTACAGCTATTCTTGCGCCAGCTCGAATAGGTCAGTTTGAAATATTGCGATGCAGACAGAAGAAGCAATTGGATGCTGATGGCAACTGGCTGTGGCTAACAACTGCCTCGGATGCAATAGCCTCACAGATAATTCGCTTGCAGCAATCAAGTCGACTGCAGTGCCGAATTCCTGAGTTGATGAAGCATTGAGAACATCTTAGAAATTGAACTGGCTTTGAACCCAATCCACTTGGAATAGGAGCCCGTCAATCTGCACAAACGCGTCCATTGCAAATGATTGCAAATGTAGACACAGGCTTCATTATTTCATTTCTCATTTACTATCGATCCCTCGAAAAGAGGAAGTCGGCGCTGACGAAAAGCCGCTGGGAAAGCAGCTATGTATGTGGGTCCTGATAGAATACAGAATGATGCTCATACACATTTTTGAGTTAACGCCACTGCGCATGCGCATCCCACCCCCTCTGAACTCAGCGCACTCCTCTCAAACCCCCGCCTCCCTGATGAACTCCCACCTGCACCTGAGCTCCCACCTGTACCACCCCCACCATGAACTCCACCAAACCCGTTTATCGCGAACTTGCAGCCGCCGCAGCAGAAGCAATGTGCGTCAACATAGCTTGCTCACTCGACAATCTCTCCTGCATCTCCGCATCTCCGCCATCCATCAACGCCTCCCTAGGACTTTGGCCTTGACCAGAATGCTGTCTCTCCATTCCACCATTAACACCAAATCCACCATTACCACCACTTCCACTTCCACTCGCCGGACTACTTCCCTCCCCGCCCGTAACCGAGTAGCCAGCTTCTACACTCGCCCTCTCCGCAGGAGGAGGCTGGTTTGGGTCCGGAGGCAACGAAGGAACGTAGTCCAACTCGCCCTTTTGAATATCCTTCCATGAACACTTCGCATGCTTCTTGGTGCAAGCTTGGCAGGCAGTGAGGTGCTTGGTGCATTCGAACTTCAAACGACGGCAGCGATCGCAAGGGGGGTAGATGAGGTCACCACGAGTAAGCTTCTCGATCTTGGATGCCATCTTGAGTCGGTATTGGCCTTCGGTGTCATCTTCGGCGGAGTGACGGGGGTAGGACATGCGGCGGTCATCTTCATCGTTGAAGGAAGCGTTTCCGACCTCGGAGGCGGTGGATTGGCGGGCCTTGGGGCGGGATGAGGTGCCGGAGTAGGGACGACGGTCTTGGGCCATGAATTGTTCGAGGAGGGATTGTTGTAGCTTACTAATCTCGCCGTTGGGTGGCTGGGAGGAACGGGCGTTGACAGCGGAGAATGGTTGGGGAGAGAAATTGTTGGTATTTTCAGTGGGAGCTAGTCCTTCAGCAGCCTTGCGACTTAAGACGGCATTCTTGCGACCCTTGAGGTGATAGTTGAGTTGTCTGGCCTTGCTAGCAACCGCATCAGCCTTCTTGATGAGCATAGCCAACCGACTCTCCAATATGTTTAAGGTACCCAATTCAGCGGACTCGTCCTCGGGGATAGATTGAGTAGGAATCATACGCTCAGGTCCACCAGAAACAATGAGTCTGTAGTCATCTTCCGTAATCTCAATTTGACCACCCCTGACCCAGAAACGACAAGTCTTTGGGAAGCCCGGATTGGTGTCGGCAAGAGTAAACTCAGAGCCGTTGGTGCGAGCATAGGTGACAATGTCGAGCCATGTGATAGGGGATTGCTCAAGTCCATACGAAGAATGAATGACCTTGATAGGGCCATCGAACAATTTTTCAAAGGACTTGAGCAGAAGTGGTCCAACCAACTTCGCACCAAGATTTGCTGCCAAACTCTCCTGTCGTCCAAGAACGCCTGCGGTCAAGTTAGCAATCCATTTTGAGTATACGCACATATACCGAAGCAAATGTAAAGCGTCGCGACCCGTTTTGCACAAGGATGACAAAGTCAATAGCAACCCGCCCCATGGCTTCCACTCCGCCCATCCCGTGATTCCGCGCACTAACCTTCATAATCATCAATCATGCCCAACACGTCGCCAAACGTCTCCGCATCTCCTTCAATCAATTTCAACTTCTCGGAGTGAGCCTTTGATAGGTAGTTGATCTGCGTAATGCTGCCCGGGTGGATTGGTGCTCTGTCGCGGCCCTCATCTGCGGCGGAGCCAGGACTGCGCTTGCGCTTTGCGCTGGCTTGTTGTTCGGGGTTGGGAGAATCCATGTTGTGATTGTTGTTGAGGAACGGAAGAGACAAGGAATTGGTTCTTGCTGTAGGAAGTAGATGATGGTAGGAAGCGGTGAAAGTGAAAGTGGAAGTGGAAGTGAAAGTGAAAGTGAAAGGTAAATCGTGATATCGAGGACCACATGCGCACCGGAGCGAGCGGGGCGGCGGTAATCGCGGGCTGACGAGGCTGCGCAGGACTCCGGAGTACTGGAAATGGGAAGGTGACTGGGGTCTCTGATCTCGGGCGGGGAAATATTTCCGAGGCGCACGAGCTGCGACTTGGCGATCTAATACTGGAATTGCGCAGAATTGATAATTCCTTTGGCGCGATTCCTCCGTGGTGTTGTTGTGTTGAAGGAATGCGAAGAGGAAATGAGGAACCGGAAAGTATGGCGGACTGCTTTCTTCCGCGGCGCATTGTGTTATGTCAGCTTCCAAGCCCACGCGGGGCCAAGCCCAAGCCTCCTCCTCGGTCGGGTAGAACTCGGGATCAAACATGTGACTCGGCCCGTTGGCGCTAGCCGGCTATAGGACTAGCGGCTTTTGAGACTCTAGCTTTACCTTCTTTGCTTTTGAGCCGCAACCCCACCAAGGATTTGATATCGAGTTCATATTGGATTTGCGAACCCTCAGCAGATCAATGATCACTGATGTCTGAACGAGGTCATCAACGTGGAGGTCGCGGGGGTGGAAGAGGTCAGTCTGATCTCTATTTCTACTCTTTTGGAGCTCTTCCACATCCTCTCGAGCCTCTTCCCTCCCCCAGTTTGGTTATGGCTACGTGCAGCTGCTAATGGAGTTACAGGTGAGCACCGTGGCGGTAGAGGGGGCAGAGGCGGAAATGAAGGTGGGAGGGGGGCCCATGGAGGTGGAAGAGGAGGCCATGGAGGTGGCGAGCGCGAGAGACCAAAGAAGGAAAACATCCTCGATTTAGGAAAATACATGGACAAGCAGATTTGCGTGAAATTTACTGGTGGACGAGAAGGTACGGATCCAGCTCTCTCACCTCCCGAATTCTACCCTTTGGCACTTGGGCTTTGACCTCTAGCTATCTTCCCCCTGGAAACAGAATACTAACATCCTCCCCAACAGTCACAGGAACACTAAAGGGCTACGACGCCCTAATGAACCTTGTTCTGGACGACGTCGATGAAGTCCTCCGCGACGACGAAGGCAACACCTCTACACGCTCTCTCGGTTTGGTTGTCGCTCGTGGTACACTCTTGGTGCTAGTTAGTCCTGTGGACGGAAGCGAGGAGATTGCGAATCCGTTTGTGCAGGCAGAGGAATGAGAAATGAAGCCGTAGATGGGAAACCAGAATGGGGCATGACTCAT
The DNA here is from genome assembly GCA_037952635.1 of Bryoglossum gracile. Lineage (NCBI taxonomy): Eukaryota > Fungi > Ascomycota > Leotiomycetes > Helotiales > Bryoglossaceae > Bryoglossum > Bryoglossum gracile. The sequence continues at coordinate 51,439 of JAPZPB010000168.1, read as the reverse complement.
GACAGCGGAAACGGGAATATGTGGTGAGATACTATTGCGATCTTCGAAGAAGCAGGACGTATCCTGCTACGATCGTGGTTTGGGGAATGTCGCGGAGATCAGGAGGCAAGTTTGGCAGGAGGAAATCCGCTTCAAAAGTTACATAAACGCGATGCAAATACCCAAGTTCATCAAACATTTGTCCCTCTGTAGCAAACGTCTCACTGTAATTTTACCCCCATAAATTGAAAATGAGGCTCCGGATTTTGATACTACCTGATACTACTCTCGTTCCTAAAAAAAAAAAGTCACTTGCATTAATGGAGAGCTTCTGTATTTTTGATTATTTTCTTTCCTGCACCCTCTATGAGATCAACTAATCGCCCACTTTCCAACACCTCTTTGAATGCTGCGTGTGTTGGGCCTTTAAGATTTTCAGCAACGATCATGTCACTCTTATTCAACGCGTGACTGGCTGTTCCGGAATATGCTTTATATCCCCAACCTCTCTACTTTCCACTAATAACGGCCCTTGCCAGGGCTCTTGATCAAGTCATTGAAAGCAACCTCAGCCTGCTTCTTCAACTCCTTGTAGCTAACAAGCATAAGATTCTGTTCATCCCTACTGATCAACTTGATCAATTCTCCAGATCCAGCATCGAGCTTGTTGAGGACTGTGATGATATGACCTAGATCAACAACTGGTCTACCCTCCGCGCTGACTTGGTGGAAGGCATAATCTCTGAACAATTGCAACATGTATCGCTCACCATACTCGCTCCATTTGACGTCGCCCTCATACTCTGGGCGGTCATTGATAACACCAAGCTTGGCCATAAGGCGGAAGAGTCGACCGTTCTCGAGCTCCCGCATCATATTGCTAGTGAGGCTGTCTTGGGCGTGGTAAGAGTTGTCCATTGCCGTGACGATATGAGGAGAGATGCTGGCCAAGAACTCGTTGATATTTTTGGTGTTGGGCGCAGGAGGGACAGTAAGAAGCCAAATAACGGCATCTTTGAGCTCACCAGAGTAGGAGCGGGCGAGTTGATCAATAGCGGCCTTTGATGGGGCAGTCATAGTGAGATTGTTTGTAACAATGCCAAGGATGAGACGACCTAGGTGGATGAAGTCTTCTTGTTGCAACTCAACAAGTGAGCGGTTTGCGTCGAAATGTACAACGTCGAGAATTGAACACGCATTTAAGCGTATACGGTTCTTCTCTGTGAGAATGACTTTACTTGGGTCCATACACTGGACTGCAAGCTTGGCATCATGGACTGACTTGATAGCAGAACTGATTTGTACAATGTAACTCCAAAGAACTTGCTCTTGAACAGCAGTAGTGGCTGCTCGGTTTCCGTATCTATTGGTACCGGCTCCAGTGAAATGTTGCTCAACCAAGGTCTTTGACATTGGATGATAGTTGTAAACGAAAATGAGTGAGCTGTCTCCAAAAGCGCGGGTTGTGAAGGCATCGATGACAGAGACGACACTACTATTGTTAACACGCTTCCAGTCCTTGACAGATCTGATAGCACGTTCGTTACTTAATCGGAAACCTAGATATGGTCAGCGATGTCAGAATGACCGGGTGATCCATGCCTACCTTCAAGTCTGCGAAGGACATATGTTTGTCCATTCTTGCTAGACATAGCCTTATAGACCCAGCTCGGGAACCCAAAGACCGCTGCACTCTTGTTGTGTTTGGTATCCAACGGAACTAGGGAGTGGTAATGTTCAAGGATAGGGAGTTGAGAATCTTAATACATTAGTTTTGGTCCAGGTGGTGACTGGGTGAACTCACTTGGCATGACTTGGTGGGTGGCTTCCGACTTTTTCTGTAACTCTTCTCGAATATCATTGGACATGAAGAAGTCATGAGCATGCTTTTGATACTCGAGCAAATCTTCTTTGTGTGGCCCAAGGGGTGCGTATAGGTGGTATTGGAGCTAGCTATTGTTAGAGGCGAGTGATGTGTGGGATGACTCTGGAACTTACTGGTTGGGCGGGACTGGCGAACGCGGGTTGAGGCTGGAAGTACGCACCTCCGTTATTGTTGATGCTGGTATTCTCTTCAAGATATGGGTTGTAGGGAGTGGCGGGGATTGCCTGGGCAAGAGTGTTCATGGTAAAAGGGTCGAATTGCTGTGTATCTGCAGTCGCTCCATTTATAGGAAGCTAGATTTGAGATCAATACAGTTTTCATCCTTGATGATTTGGGAAACAAACATTAGAAGAAAGGTCGTAGTTTTGAGATGGTGTAAACTCTCGAACGGTAGCAGGGTTGAATGTAACAGCTGGCTCTGGCTCCTGTTGCGGGGTCACTGCACCTTCTATCTGTCAGCAGCGCTTGTGCCCTGTATAATTGAAAACCTACCCCCTAAGGCGCGAGGAGTAAACGGAGCCGCACTGGCTGCCTGGGACGATATGGCGGATGCTTTGACAGGGACAGCGAGTGTTGCAGGTGTAAATGCTGGGGAATCGACGTTTAGCGACTTTTTCGCAGTAAGACTAGAACTACGCTTGAATTAGCTTCATATAGATTGCTTGATGTGTCTAGAGTGATTGCTGGTAAGACTTGAGCTCCTTGGTAGGCAGTCATACAACGCAATTGGACCAGTGAATGATGCCGATCTGGGTGGCATCGGGAGGCGGCCTTCAGAAGCGGAGTTTAGGCTCTTTCTGACATCCTGGGCGCTGTAAGATGTAAAGAGACCAGGAGGTGGTGAAAACCCTGGTCTTAATTTTCCATGGTGAGGAGGTGAATATGGATTTAGCCTCCAGCTAATAGTCTTGAGGATCTCGCATACTCGTCCATCGTGTGGGTTCCTCTCCACGGCCTCGATGACTCCTGCCTGGACGGCGAATAATTCAGTTGTGCCAACGGGTGATCCGGATGCTTGTCCTGGAGAGCTATATTGAGGGACAGGCTCCTGGCTTACTTCTGGTCGATTGATCTTCTTCTTTTTGGATAAGGATCGTTGTTGCCGTCGTTGGGTACCCAGAGTACCTGGAGATTCGGCCTCCATTGCCATGCCATTTGGTGAATTCTCTCCACGATAGTTTTTCGGGCCTTGCTCCATGGCGTCGTTGGATATGTTGGCAGTAGAACGCGTTACTAGTTGAAGGAGTCGGAAATTCGGGAGAGTTCGCCCTTTGGTGACAAGTCCTGGAAAGACGTGACGGGAAGGCACCACCAAGTCCATCGACCTCAGGGTAGCCGCAACCCCCGGGAAATACAAGGCATAAGAGAAAGCAATATTTTCTAAACAATGTATTCCCTACGATCCGACCGATCAAAGGAGTCAGACCCAGCACAGCGCTGCAGGCGACGTTGGCGGGCAGAAATAACAATTCCATCGAGTAGCGTGCGACGAGACTAGAAAATCAAGTCACATTCATGAATTCCCGGCAAGGCCAAAGTCTTGTTCGATTTAGTTGCTCAAAATTGGAGTTCTCCAGAAAACCGTGAAAGAGAACCTGGAAACTGTCTGTATGGAGGCCAAGGTGCACAGTGTTCAATGCCGGAAGAGTCGGACAAGAAGAGTGTTACTGTGGGAAATTCCCAGTATCTCAGTTCGATACAAATGGGTTTTGGGTACTCCACTGTGGGAAGCGCTGGTCCTGGGAAAGTGGTAATATATACCGACCTGACTGGAAGGCTACGAGCGAAGCTACTGAGACTGGTAGCTGTATCGGCAATACATGAAGGCCAATAAACCAATCCACTGTCTAGGGGTCCTTCCGAGAAGATTATCAAGAGAAGATTATCAAGAGAAGATCCGGAGGAGATCTAGCAAACATGAATCTTCCCTGAAGTTTTGGCCGGATTCAGTGAGTGTTGAATTGCGGTAGCAATCATCACGAGATGGCAGGTCCACGGATGTCTCCCAACACTATTTCTATGCCAATACTTATAGTAATGACTAAGTTCGCCCATAATGCAGCCAGCCGGGATTGTATGTCGTCAAGTCCAGAGGAGAAGTCCTTTGAGGGGGGGGGGCACGGCCGAGTCTCCGGAAGGATTCCCAGCAGTAACATAAATTGACATCTCACTTACAGGTCTGGTTGCGCAGACAGCGGCTTATTTGGGTCATGGTTAAAAGCGCACCCCTGATCCTCATATCGGCAATGACCATAGATCAGAACATTCCGACAAAGGGTATCTTTCGCATTGTCTACCAGGTTGCATCAGCATTTCCTTCTCGGATTGTGTCCGTATGAACTAGCAGATATGACACACCTCGGCCCTGTCCCTTTGGTCTCGGGGATCCAGCCGGTTTGCGGTTTTCAGACGAGTTGAATCGCGGAGAGGCCATCATGGCTGGTATTCGTGTTAGGAGTTTCTTATAAATTCCAGCTTCCAACATCCAACATCCGAATTTATCTGCCACGCCCCTTTGACACGTTACGCAGTCTGGGAAGACGAGTTAGTGAGTTACAAGAATGGCGTTCACGATTGAGAGAGGGTTAAAATAGCAAATTGGTCGGTCGGCAATGTATCGCGTGTGGTTCATTGGGGACGAGACAAGGCTTTGCAGGGCAGCTAACGTACTTGATTCTCACCAACATTTCCCTGGGTTCCCGATCGAATGTAGGCAAAGGGATCCCATCTAGGGACTACAGAAAATAAGGTAGGAAGCAGTAAGTATTCACAAATGCATTGTGAGGACCCCACACAAAGGAAGGGTGGTATTTGAGTAGTGATGTATGTAGATTCAAGAAGTTCGAGTGAAGCAATTACGCGGGGCCCGAGCTGGGGTCAGCCTCGAGAGGCTGATGCAGCCATTCAGCGCCGGATTAAGGATATTCCAGCGCCGGTGGCTAGATAGCTAATTCGCCCAGGTACTGAATCCTCCATCTTCTAAATTCCCAGAATGAGAACTATTTTGACACGTGAAAGCTCTTGAAAGACCTACTTCTTCCCTCACTTAGATTTGCAGTTAGGAACCTCAGTCTTTTTTTCCCGCTATGTATTTTAAACCTCCCACAACTCCCTATTCCCAGTAACGAAATGGCCATGTCAACACCAACCATGGATATCAACGAGCTCACTACGGAGCAACAACTGGTCTTGCAGCAGTACACTTCGGTCACAGATCAAGGTGTACAAGAAGCCATTCCAGTTCTGCAACGGTCACAGTGGAATGTTCAGGTATGCTATGTCTCCAAGCTGCCATGCTGTCCATGTTCGCTCACTAATAGCCTTGCTAGATTGCCATAGACAAATTCTTCGACGGTGAAGGCCCTGACTTGGTTGCAGAAGCTGCAACTGCGCAGAGAATCCCACCACCACGCGCAGGACGACAGGAAAACTTGCAGGAAAGTCTGTTGCACGGTGATGGGCCCCGCCGCGGCCGGTCTGATGCTGCCCCTCGAATCATCCCGCAAGAGGATCGCATCATCCAGAAACCACCCTTCATTCTCGCTCTACTGTTCACCCCCTTCAATATTCTCTATAAAATCTTCTCGAAAGCGTTCGGTCTATTCTCCTACCTATTTCCGTTCCTCCCGCGAGCCTTACGACCCGACTATACCGGCCCAGGTAGACGTGCTGCTGTTGGCGGAAGACGAGCGCTGAAACCAAGAGATTCAGCTGTGCGGCTAAAGCGAGAGTTGGAAGAAGAATATGGGACAAATACACTGCCACACTTCGAAGGGGGATATGCGCAAGCTCTTGATCTGGCGAAGAAAGATCTTAAGTTCCTTTTGATCCTTCTGCTGTCCCCCGAACATGATGACACATCCTCCTTCATCCGCGATACTCTTTTCTTCCCAGATGTCCAAACCTTCTTCAATGAAAACTCGAATAATATCATACTATGGACCGGCGACGTCCGCGATTCTGAAGCCTACCAAGTTTCCAATGCCCTGAATTGCAACAAATTCCCCTTTACAGCTGTCGTGGCAAATGACCCAAGCATTAGCAGCACCAATATGTCTGTCGTCTCGAGAGTGACTGGACCTATGGACCCTGGAACATATCTGGCGAAGATTAGAAGCACAATATCGACCCACGAGGAGGCATTGGCTGGGGTTCGCGCAGCTAGAACAGCACAAAACTTCGAGAGAAGTCTGAGGGAGGAGCAGGATGCCGCATATGAGCGTTCTTTGGCACAAGACAGAGAGAACCAAAGATTACGAAAGGAGGCTGAAGCTCGTGCGAAAGCCGACGAAGAACAGAAGAAGAACGAGGCAAAGGCTGCAGAGACACTGGCGAGGAACAGATTGCAATGGCGAGAATGGAGAGCATCTCAAATTGGCCCAGAACCAGGTGCGGATGTCAAGGACGTCGTACGAATTGCATTGAAAATGCCGGAGCACATGGCAGCTGCAAGGGTGATGCGAAATTTCAAGGCTGGAGATGGAATCGAAGAGTTGTACGCTTTTGTGGATTGCTACGAGTTTCTCCAAGGGCCAGAAATTTGTGAGAAGGTCACTGAGCCTGATGGCTATAAGCATGAGTTCAACTTCAGACTTGTTCAGACCTTGCCCAGAGTTGTCTACGATGTATCAGAAGGAGGCACGATTGGAGAAAGGGTTGGGAGAAATGGAAACCTCATCGTTGAACCGATCAAGGACGACGATGAGGATGAAGACGAGGAATAGATCTCGAATTCAGCAACCTTTTCACCTATTTCCACACAGAACCTTGACCACATGACATGTTCAAGATCTAGACGAGAGTGCCTGTCAATGTTACTAGAAGACTCTACTCCCAAGTATCCAGACAAGTATGGCAGTGCTTTAGCCAATGTACGAAGTGCATATCCCTTCAGAATTGAAACATCAGTACTCTTGGCAAATGATCTCAAGTGTCTGGGCACTCACCACGATTTCTTCAACTCGAAATTTTTTATGTCACAATTATGGTCATTGATAGTCACTACTTCGCACGCGAGTTAGGAGAAGTTTCGCGTACATTTTTTCTTGGTTTAGATGCACTCTTCCCCTTAGCTGCACATCGAGGAAGCTGGTTTGTTGCATCTCAAGAAGGCCAAGATGGTAAGACGGAAGCAGTCATCCTCTGCGAGAGTCTATCGTCCCCATGAGCAACTGCAACACGCCCACTGGCCCCAGCTCCTTCATATACCAACTGATTGCCACCGCCGTCAATAGTATCGGGCAGCTATTTAACGAATCTATCATCGGCGCCGTCGATACGACTCAAAAACCTCCGCCTGGGGAATCGGCGTGTATCAGTTTTGAGGGACTGGAGAGGTGTGCAGTGGGCACGATAATTAATTGTGCAGGGAGCTGATAGATAGGATTACGATTGAGGCATGTGCGCTGGTAGCGCATATCACTGGAAGTAGGAGTGTCTTGGATGTCGAGTTCAATCTTGTTAGTGTATATGAAAGCCAAGTGTCTGAATTCCAGGATCCTTTCGGGAAGAGGGTGGTGATGGGAGGATAGCAGTTGGTGGAGTGTTGGTTGCGTTGGGGGGTTGTGGGTGCGCAACGCTTCGGATGTCTTTATGTTGTTGATACCTTGGAATTTACACGTGATCATGAAAACTTTTCTACTAACAGCAAATATCGCCTCCTCTGCGTGATGTTTACCAGAGATCTTAACTAGAACGTGTCATTTGGGTTTTTTCTTCTCCATCATTTGGGAAATTTGTACCTGATATTTGGAAGTTCCGCGCGACATATACAACTTTGGAGCCGTTACACGTGTTTCCCCTTTGGCTGTTTATATCTTCAGCTCCTTTCCTTTTTAAACCGACCTTTCAAAACTCTTAAACCCTAACTAAATACCTCCCGCCAAAGTCACTTTTCGGGCAATTCTATGACCCCAGGTATCACGGAATCTCTCCCCCTCCTCAGTATCCCCTCCTATCAAGCTGGTGCGGAATCTTCTGGTCACCGTCAACTCGCTTCAACCAGCTTCATACAGCGCCGCTGAACCGCTCTCAACAACCAATTTTCTAGGCTGCGCGATCTCTTCAACTTTCTCCCCGTCCACAGCTGCCGGTTTTGCAGACTGGACGTTCTCCTTTCGGCCGCGGAAGCTTAAGAAAGGCAGAATTAATCTCGTCGCTTACCTGATTTAAATGCACATACTTTGAGAACTTTTAATAGTTAAGACAGATTCTAGCAACATTTAGACCAAGGTAGGAAGAGGAACGATGAAGTTCCGGTTAAGATCCCACTTGATTATATAATTTCAAGAATTCAACTCTAGCCCTACAATCCCCATTCCCCTAGGAGTTTGCAGCCACTCATCCCTTGGTTTAAAATACCTCTCTTCGCTCCTCTCGAGTATTGTCATCCAGTCGCTTCGCTTCATTCTCGCTTATTCCTCAGGGGCTGAGTTCGTGAGATGCGCAGCCCCATCCCCAGAAATCCTTACCCTCGTGGAAATTGCAATTTTCTGCCTCAAAAAAGCTTAATTAGATGTTGTTCTCGTTTCAAACCCCGTGCTACTTATCGGGCCGCATCATTGTGATTGCGGCTATGAAGTGCCTTTGGGGCTTTTTGCAGTCATGTTGGTGATTAAGATAGGCAGAGGAAGAACATGAAATATACTTAAGCTAGAGATCTTTCCTTCATCTCAATTATACCGTTCTCATTCACCCGTTCTTCAATCTCCTCCAACAGCACCGAATATCGAATTTTTTGACTTTAATTCATTTACCCATCTTAGTTCAACCTACTCTTTCCACACTTTCACCCCGCAATCAACATGCGTTTCGCCGCCCCCTCAATCATCGCCGTATTGGCACTCTCCTCCACCGCCCAAGCCGACATGTGGGATAGCTTCACATCTAAGATAGCTGGCTTTGGTCATTCAGTAAATACGGCTGTCCACAATGTCCTCCACCCCCACCACCAAAAGCAGGCCGCGACCTCATATTCCTACAACCCCACTGCCGCCGCCGCCTCCGCCGCCACTCTCACGTCTTCAGAATACGCATCATTCACTTCTCTCATGGCTCTCCAGTCTGCGTCGCTCGCGGCGATCAACGCTGAAGTTGCGACTGCAGTGGGGTCTGCAAGGGATGGGTTTTTGAGTCAGCAGGTCAGCATGAGCAGTGCGATCTCGTCACAACAGGCTTATATTACTACGTTCCTTAACGCAGAGGCGAGCAAGTTTAGTAGCCCTGCGTCAGCACCAACAAAATCGTCGAAGGCGGGCGCGGCAATGATCACTGCAGCACCGATGATGGGAGCTGCTGCTATGGGGATGATTATGATGATCTAAATAAGGGGCATTTGATGGGAATATTATTCTGGAAGAAAGTGGCTTTATTTGGATAGATGCACATGCTTGGTTTTTTAGCAATTGGAGTTTTATGGTTTTGATTGTAAAATATACCCTACAAATTCTACGAGGCTTTGCTTCGTCTCACCTTCGTCGGTCTCCTCGATTTGCTCTTGACCTTCGATATAGATGACTGCATTCGATTTTTATAATCAATCCATTGCTTGGCGTTCTGCAGGTTGTGCACCGGTATCACAATTTGCCAAGCCAATGCGAAATCATCGTGAGAGTGCGAGAGTAAAAATGAACAGGAAATATCCTAGGAATATTCAATCTGGGTCTAAGACACAGCCAAACTCTTCTAGATGTCAAATCATAAACTTCGAGATACGGATAAAGCAACTGAGTTCAAAGTCCGCTGCTGGCCCCAATTCGGCTTATAACCGACGGACCAGGATTGGGCCGTTGCCGTTGATTAATATCCTCGTCCATTCCAAGCACGCAGTATTCCACACTTCCATGATACAGAGTACAGAGTTATGTAGAAGTATTGACACCACCCAGAAACGAGGCTGGATTGCTCGTAATTGTCATGTTTCACAGTTGAGGATTATGTCATTGCCAGCGAATTGCGTATTGTCCCCAAGGGACGACTGGACAGCATCTTGATTGCAAAGCAATCCAGGAAACTCCATAGCTTTCTAAGCGTGATCACTAATTCATCTATTCAGGTAGGATGATCTAATCAGCTTGCAGAAAGTCGACGATCACCTCCTGCTTCTGTGAGGATTGCGATGTACACTATATGTATATCTATCCTCCTTTCTTAAGCTATCAATTCTGGTTTGTTTCAACAGCGCAGTAAAGCCAACAAACACTCTTCTAAATCGACTACCTCTGGCCGTTAACTCAAAGCAGAAAAATTCAAAATGGCATCTCAACAAGTTGATCCCGACCAGTTCACCACCCCGTTCATGCTCACCCCCACCAAGCATCGCGATCCCTACCCCGCAATTCTCCCAACTAACCCCGCCAACTCTCAATCCGGCAAAATCATTGTCATCACAGGAGCTAACGCTGGAATTGGAGCCGTATGTCGACGACTCTCATACATTCACCCTCTTACTGACACTTCTGAACAGGCCGCTGCGAAAGTATGGGCTCGTGCTAACGCAGAAGGTATCGTAATTGCTGCTCGCGGACTCGAGAAAATGCAGAAAGTCGCCGATGAGATTAAAACTATCAATCCAAAGACAAAGGTTTTGACAGTCAAGACGGATATATCTTCCGAATCCGATGCAAAAAACTTGTTCAAGAAGATCCAAGAAGAGTTTGGAAGACCAGCCGACGTCTTGTTAAACAATGCAGGGTATCTTCAGGATGACCAGCTTGTTGGTGAGACCTCTGTCGCTGATTGGTTCAAGGGAATTGTAAGTTCTAATGGTAAAGGAATGGTGGTGTGAGCTTTGTTGACAGTCCATCTAGGAAATCAATGTGAAGGGAATGTACAATATGGTCCACGAATTCATTCAAGCACAACCCAATCCCAAAGAGCCAAAGGGCACTGTCATCACCGTCTCTTCTGGCCGTGCTGGCCTTACCACTGTGGGTGGTTCTGCATACAACATCAGCAAGCTCGCTGAGGAAAAACTCACTGAGCACCTGCACGAAGGTAAGTTTCACTTCTCAAGTGCAGTTGTCTTTCTAACAGTGTAAGAATACCCCACTCTCCGCGTCTTTTCAACGATGCCTGGAATTGTGATTACCGAGATGGCAGAGTCATCCCCGTTCTGGATTCCCTTTGCCAAGGACCATATTGATTTGGTTGGTATGCTGGCATTATACCTTGTGCAACCAAGGGCCGACTTTCTCAGAGGCGGTATGGTTGGTGTGAATTGGGATGTGGAAGAGATGGAGCAGCATAAGAAGGAGATTGAGGAGAAAAAGCTGTTGCACATGGCTTGGTTGCCGATTTTACCATTTGGAGGTGGGAAGGGTATTGGTGCTAAAGAATGAGGTGAGATAATTTGAGGTACTGAGAAATGCTGTGATTATAAAGAAATGAGATTGGTGTCTTGTATTCAGTAAAAAGTTGCTCTCGGCAATGCCCTGTCTCCCAATCCATCACACGTAATTGCGAACTTATATTTAAAACCTTTGAGCATTACTTTCAACAATCTTTTTTAAATATATATGCCGCGCAATATTAACGATATAAAAAGATACAAGCAATTAATTAATATAAAAATGTTCTTGTAAATATATAAAATATATATTTAAATATAAAATAATTAGGGTGAGTTCGATGGCTTATGAGATCCTGAATGGTCTACTGAATTTGATATAAAGCCAAGATAAAATTCGCCGTGCTTTTGGATGCGCATATTCCTACCTGAACGATAAAGATTCTGCGCCATCAGATATCCTGCTATCTGGAAACAATCATAGGGAACCCACAGATCATGCAACGGCAAGATATCTTGACACTGTGACGTCGACTTCTCTCGTAGACCCGCCCCTCGTTGGTACTCTTGGTCAGGATGTTAGCCCTCATGTCAGTGGAGCAGTTCACACCGTACGGAATGAGCTGTCAGAATCGTACGCGAATAACCCATTTTTAGGCGACATACTCCACGGAGCTGTCCTCGGATCGAACGAAATCACGGGTCCATATCTTGCGGAGATACTTTTCGGAGCTGTCCCTGGAACAGCGGAACTGGCAGTCCCGGATTTGGTTGATAAAGGATATATTTCCCAGTGTCGAAGATGTACTTCAAGATATTGTATATTCAACTAATGTAAAACAAGATGGCTCGCCGTTCACTGTGGCGATACACCACTGGAGATGAGCCCTTGAAGTATGCAATATGGCCTGCTTCTATTTTGACCAAGCCACTCTCACCAATTTCAGGCAAATAAAGTACGCCAAGTGCAAATATGCCGATTACTCCATCGCCTAGGGCTGAGCTGGGAAACTTTAATAGTTCGGGCGATATATCTCCGTAAATTATAGGTCCTGCCTATTTGATGTTTCTAGATGCTAGATCGAGGCCGAGATCACTCAGTGGGGGTTTGAGGTCTATTAACTAGGGTATATTAGCATCCGCGGTGGCCATGACTCGGTATCATACACACAGTCTCAAGTGCCTGTACGACGACCCTCGTCTCTGTTGTCCATTCCAATTTGACATAACGCCTCGGGCCTGCGCAAGCTTCTGCCTTTTTCCTTTTAACATCCTTGTCAAGGCTTGTATAGGCGGCTTCCACTAATTCCTTGAGAATATCCGAACATGTTGTTACGATCATTTGTAACGAGGAAGATGATATTCTCTTGGTTGTTCTTTGATGATGATATAGGCATTGACGGCAACCTGTGCGAAAGTGTTATTTCAAGTTTGATCAAAGTGGTAGAGGTAGGTGTCTCTGTGAGAATTAACGTGTCTCTAAACTTCGCTGGCGCCACTCAATCCTTCAGGCACTGCTGGCAATGTCGATGAAGAATGCTGTGCTGGCGTGAGGCCGGTCAAAGACCAAGCATACGTCCGGCGAGATCAAGGTCATGTGAGAAGGCTGTCGTTGTGGCTGTCATTGTGGCTGAAGCCGATTCCTTTTTCCGCCAGGTATCACGTGGCATCATGAGGCAGAATTGAATCAATGCCATATGGGAATCTGGCATGGCTGTAGAAACCAAAGAAGCTGCGTCCTAGAAGGGTAATTTAACCATGATGTGTAATCCAAATGCACTCACCACCACATGAACCTAAATTGCAGTGTTGCCTGCCATCTCTCTTCGCTGGCTAAAGAGAAAACACCAAAGACCTCAAACAATCAGCAATTGCAGGTCCCCCCAAAACACAGCATCACATTCATCTGATTTACTAAACATGTGCGAACATTGCCAATACGATTACGATTACATCCACCGGGCCACTGGTGAGATTGAACATCATTGCGCCGCATATCAAGCAGGACAGCCTTGCGTTCCCACCCTAACCCTAACCTTGACCCTAACCTGGATTCCAGGAAGTACGATGGGCGCGTTGTTGTTCACGAAGATCTCTTGTTGCCTGGATGATGGAGAGCAGAGTATTGGGAGTGCTACTTTAAAGTAACCTTCATATAACCAAAAAGCCTAGTCGTGGGCGTCATACATAGACTTTTAATTGAACCCCTAACCCTAAGTGCTGAGAATGGCAAATGTGCATGCGATTATCCAACTCCTGGTTAGGTAAGCATTGTAAGACAAGGCATGAAACCCTGACCAACACATTGCAGATAGCAGATATGGATCCTTGGGCATACAGTATCTTGGAGGATCTGATTTGTATACTTGGAGGACAGGGATTTAAGAGGGCTGCTAGTCTTTTGTCTTGAAGTCACCGTGAACGTGGGATCCTTTAGATTCGCCCGAGAGAGAATGTAGAAGTCCTTGAAACCTCTGATTGGAATTTGTGATTGCTGACTCAGCCGCTACTTGCCATCAACAGCCATCAAAATCCGTCATACCGTACCCAGCCTTACTGTCTCCAAAGAGACTTTTCATTTCCTTTACAATGACTTCGAAAACAGCACAATGTATCTTCGTTAAATTTCGCACAGATCAAGTTCCAGCTGACAGAAGGACATTGCTGTTACGACCGCAGCATGCTTGAAGTTCCTGGACCGTGATTTTGATTTCGAAAGGGACTTCCTCCACGCCCAAGGGGAAATCTTAAAGGACCACAGCAGATGCCAAATCTTGATTGACTGTGACTTACGTGGTTCACAGCCGGACTTGGGCCGCATCGACTTAGTATGCTACCTAGTCGCTGCTGATAAAGTGAGGCAGTTATATGTTTTCTGGCATTCAACTTCTTTCGTTCACAGGTACTAACACGCAAGCGGCACAGCAGCACTTTACAGAAGGAAAATGTTCACAGAGGTCAGATTGATATCGTCCCATGGGGAAGGCACTCATACGCAGCACCCCCCTAATGGCTGCTATCATTCTCAGCCGGATCGTCTTCCCACGTTGGATAGTGCTGGAGGATATCACAGGCAAGGTCAGATGGATGGAATGGTGTCAGACCATTTGGATTGAGGAGACCTGGGCGAAAGGGCATACTTGGATGGGAAGGACTTGGACGAGAGGCTATTTTGATGGTGGCAGACCTGTCATCAAAGAGTATGGATGAACACGCGGCAATTTCCATTCCTTTTCTTAGGTCAAAATATAGCAACGCGATCATTATGTTCATGTTTTTCTGTGGATCTGTTCAAAACGAGACTTGAGTTTCTCATACACTTTATCTTTGCTGCCGTTGCAAAAGATCTGTTAATTGAATCAATACACGGACGTTCAAGAGGGGAGGTGGGTTGATTCACCTCGAAAAAGGGCTTGCTGTTCCGCAGGTAGTCTTCAACCGGTATATTCTGCTTCCTAAAGGTTTTCACTCTGCTTGCGATCACGTCAGGATGGTCGTCCACACGACCGGATGATGTGCCCCGCTGCTGCAGGCGTTCAATCAGGACATCAACATCACAGTCTAGAAGGATTGTTTGGAATCTGTGACAGATCTACGAAAGTAAGCGCGAGTTGGCAGGAGACGACTGGATTTACCATCTTCTCAAACTCGATTGCCTGGTCCTCGGACCTTGGGAAACCGTCTATAATGAGGTGCCGGGCCTGTCCTGGTAGTATTTCTGCTTCAATTCTCGTATTGAGCAGATCAACAACCAAGCGCGGCGGTACGGGTATCGGGGGTTTAGAGTTCATATGATCAGAGATCAATTGTGCATATTCCGATCCAGGACGAGCCACTTCCTGCCTTAGGATTTCGCCTGCCGATATATGGCACAAGCCAAACTCTTGTGCAAGCCGGGAACCTTGGGTAGTCTTGCCCGATCCAGGGGGGCCTACAACTTTGAGCAAAGTTCAGTTGGGACAAATACGACTTACCAATTAAGAACACGATCTGGCTGTCCGAATCCCTGCTTTTCCAGAAAGCTTCTCGTGTCTGAACCAGCGTATCTTTCCATGGTTGGCATTCTCCAGTTGTGACTTTGCTGATCTGGTCCTCGAACATTTCATCATCTCTCCACTGCCCACATGACTTTTTCTCGGTAGCTATGAGCTCTAATGCGCACTCTATCCTATCAAGATCACGAACTATCTGAGCGTCTTTGGTTTTGCCTTCCTCAAATTCGAGCCAGAGTTCCATCATTTGGTTCGCGAAGGCCGGGTTTGACTTTGTAACTTCAATCTGGAGATACCTCATCGCTAAAAGCTCTCGATGGTGCTTCTCTTCTGTCGAGGCATTAGCAACACTAATTGAAACAAACCCTCTGATATATTTACCTCTTGACACACTTTGAAATGGCGTGATATCTCCAACAAGCGACTCGGCCATATCATGGACAAGAGCCATGTCCCTCCTCCGTCCGGAGTCGCCACCAGACTAAAACTTGTCAGAGGAATCGTCGATTCTGATTATGAACGAACCTGAACGAGCGCAGCCATCACTGTCATTAAGAAGATGTGGCCGCTGACGCTCTCTGGGCGATCAATGCCACGCGTTTTCCAGCCAGTACGGGGTATGTGCTTGAGATGCTCGAGAAGTAGGCAAAAACGTACGGGCAAATCAGCACTGTCGGGTTTCTCCATTATGCGAATTCTAGTAGATGGTGTAAAGTGAGAAGAGGTGTAGAACTGTTCAGTAGTAGAAGCTATGTCACGCTAGTCCGTGCATCTGGAGATTCCGAGGAAATCATGTGACCTTTACATTGAAGGAAATGAAAATAGTTTGGACTCGACTTTAACATCCTTGATGTTTGCTAGGTCTGTAGAGACTTTAGCTCGGGTGGAAGAGTTTATCAAGTGAACCCGAAACTGTTAAGACTTTTCCAGGTGCCCAACACATGCTTGAATCATTCCCTTGGACATCGCTACAGCCGTACGTTCATGCCGGACTCGCGGTTATGGTGGGGAGATTTAAATGGAAGGGAGTCTGCAGGTACGATGCCATGAATTGCTTACATTTTGCACTTTGGAATGAAGGTAATGGAGTAATGGAAATGGAAAAAGCGTCCGGAAGTATTATCAAAAGGACTGAGAGTTTTGGATAGTGGGTGGGCTGGTGTCCGAGTTGTAGTATGATACACGATACGAACTGAAGTATGGTAATTTGAACCGAGAGCAGCGGACCGGTGTTTGGCGACGCTTACTAGGAAGGGCAGCTACGCCCCAGGGAGCATTAATTTACTGCCCGGTGGCCTCTAATTTGTGGGTAGGCAAAGAGCTCAATGATCGCGAGGTAGATCCGTCCTTCACGTGTTGGACAAACAAACTTGTCACAGTACTATTTGTGTCCACGGCTCACGCTCTAGCTAGTCAAAAGGGATGCCAGGTGACCCTGTCCCATCTGGAAGCATGTGAGAAATTTGAATGCGGGGTCGATACTTCGGATAATAAGTATTTCCTAGTATAACAGAGCGAGTAAGTAGAAGCCAGTTTATTTATAAGCTATTTAATAAAGAGCAAATATAAAAAGAAAAGAGGTTTTTAAAAAACTCTTTTTTAGAAGTTGATATACAGGTTACTAGTTATTAACTAGGCAGTAATAACAGCCTTGGCCTTCGGCCTCTTATATTTACGCATTCTCTGCCCTGGGCCTTAAAACGACTTTAAACACCCTGAAGTAAGTCGCAAGAAAATGTCCCCGTATAGAAGACTGACAGATGGGGATAACTGTCTGAGAATGAGTTCTGGGTGGTACATGTTGTGGAAGTTGCAGTGGGAATAGATATGGGATCCCTGGCTGGGAAAGGGGGCCTTTTCGGGCCTCTTGTTAAAAGTTGACGATGTCTAGTGAGATGGGTGAGCAGACCGAAGGCGGCGCGAGATCACGTGAACTTGATGGCATAAGCTTAAAAGCATCAATGATACTAAAAACAAAACATCTTACTAGCTATTCTTCTTCCTAAAAGTCTGATACTGATCAAACCAACTAACCCCCTCTCTTATTCCCTGCTCCCACTCTGCCACCTCCACCTCCTCAACCCTCAAACCCTGGTACGCCCCATAGTCCTCCTCATCTTCACTAACCTCCCCAGTCTCCTCAATCACACACTTCTCGCCCCTCGGCCCAAACCCATACGGAAACCATTTCGCAGCCGCCGCCCTCTTCGCCTCCTTCTCCCTCCCCCGATCACCCGGATACATCACCTCATCTCTCAACTTAGGGTGAATCTTCGTCTTCGTCCTTGAAATGGCTCTCCGCTGAGAAAGTTCGGCTTGTGTCTTGAGGAACTCGAGTTCTTCAACGGCGTCTTTGAGACCGAGGTCAAAGTGCACGACGTAGCAAGGAATAATCTGATCTGGCTCAAAGACAACGTACTCGAGCTGATTTGGACTAACATGTGAATGTGAGTTTGGATCAGCGAGCTCGGTCGTTCCGCGTGCGAGGTCGCGGGTTACTCGGACTGAGCGTCCCATGAGGACGGCGCAGATTATCAACCGCAAGCCAGGAAGATCTCTGAGTTGGGTTTGCGAAGCTCCGCCCCATCCGTGTCTGGCGTAGTTGAGTGCAAACTCCATTTTTGGGGAGGAGTAAATCCCTACCCCGTACGTGGATCCGCATGCTACGCCTATAATTTCGTCGCCGGCTCTCTTGCCAGGGATTATGAAGCCGTGGCGAACGATTGATGGGACGCTATTCTTCTGGGTGCCGTGAAATGCGATCCGTTGCCTGGAGAGCTCAGCTGCGAGATCGACTCTGTTGTCAAGAGCTGAGCCGCGAGGGATGACTTGGTTATCGACGCAGGAGCGGAGTTCTTGGTAATGTATTTCCAAGAGATCTTGGTGAATTAATTCTTGCCGGCGGCGAAAGCGGGCGACAAGGTCATGACGGAAGACTGGCTCGACGTGCAATATGCGATAACCTGATGGGAACTTGGCACAGATATCTTTGATAGAGGCCCCGAGAAGTGAAGTTCCGGATTCATCGATGGTAGAGAGGTCTGCTCCGTTGGGATTCTTGTAGATGATGCTAGTGTCTTCTACCTCACTTAGATCCCAACTTTCAAACGATTCAGCTTCCCGTCCTAATTTGCTGTACCAAATATTTAGATACATACTTGTTGCCTCGATTAACCGCAATATCATCAATGCGAGATCCATCATGCAGTAAATCTCGACCTGCTCGCTAGCAACAATTACTCGCATTTCTTGACGCAGTGCATCGAGATGCTGGCGGGGCAAGGTCCAGGACGTAACTTGAACGGTCATTGCAGCAAGAATGGGATTTTGGAGTTCCACAATGAAGTTCTCGAGCTCGAAGATCCATCCTGCATCTTCGTCACAATCCCATCTGAGGACCGTTCTTGGAAGACTTGTTGAAAGCGTTTCGTTGAAATTTTGGGCTTCCCTTTCCCGGAAGTCTACGAATCCTCTTGGGGAATCAAGCCAGGATGGATGATAGAGGTCATCCTCATCCGAGTAATAAAATATTTTTTTCATGTTTACTTGTGGTGAGAATCCGCAGTAACAAACAAATTCAGTAGTAGTTGTGGGGATCAGTGTGGCGGGAGCCAAAACTCAATGCTGGAACTCCGAAAGTGAATGGCTATAAGCAATGACGAAAGATGATCGATTGATACAGAGAAATTGATCACGAATTAAATACATAGAGAGAATCTAAAAGTGCGCGGTGATTCATGGCTGCTGCACATTCGACCCTGAGTCACGCGGTAAAGCATGGTTTGAGAACTCAGCTATAAGCCAACGCTTCGCCATGAATGTGTCCAAGCCAATTGCAAACGGCCCATCCAGAATTAGCGAAGGGGAGTTAAAAATTGAACAAGTAAATGTCTCGAGTTGTTGATATTAAGAAGATTTGAAGAGATTGCTTTGCACTCGTAGGTGTTCTTTAGGACGCAGCAAGAAAGGGAGAACGTAGACTAAGTAGTCCAATGCTGGATGTGGAACTTTTGCATACTGTAACAAAATAATTGAGCATGTTGAACTCCGCAGCTTCTCTAGAGTCTATCTAAACACTATTGCCCAGTCCCAGTACCTCACCTGAACTTCTTACAGGTGGCTGCCTATTACACAGTCAACGTCGACATCCGCCCAAATCCGACACAAGCGCACGCATCCCAGATTATGGATGCCCGCGCTCAAGAGTTCTTACTCGTCTTACTCGGCATGTCCTTGCTGGTACTGCCGTCATAGTAATGTGCCATCTCGAGCCCAGCTCTCTTGTAGCCACACTTCACATAGAAGCCCTCGTTTGCTTCACTGCAATCCAGAATACACTTGTAGCAGCCAACCTTCTCGGCGATGAAATCGAGAGCTTGGATGAGTTTGAGGCCGAGCTTTTTCCCTTGCTGATCTTTCGCGACAGCAATGTCTTCGATGTGACCAACGAGGCCAAGGTGGTGGATGCTGTTCCAAATTAGTCTCGTCCCAGGAAGCAGAAAGACCCGACCTACAATTTTCTCTCCACCAGCAAAGCTCCAGTGCCCACAACCCTGCCTTGGTCTTCAATCACCAGCAGATAATACCCCCCCTTTCCTTGGTTGTTCATCCAGTCGTATCGCCCATTCCATTCCTCCTCGGTGATATCGCCAACCTGAGTGAGGACCCGCAAACAATCCAAGAAGCCAATGTGGTAATCTGATTTCCGCAGAGCGCGGAGGGTGTATGTTGGTGGGAGAGAGGTAGCTATTTCGGGAGAGACGAGTTCCTTGGTGAAGAGACCACTTTCAGGGGTAGATTCTGCGGGGGCGGTCATTGTGATAGAGGGGATGGTTTCGCTCGACATATGTACCGGGACTCCGTTTGTAGTGGCAGATTCGGACATAGTGAAGATGAAGGAAGTGAGAAGGGAGGCAATAATTTGGCTAGGGTTTGTGGGTTTCTTTCTGCGTGTTTTGTTAGAATAATTCGGCGAACTCCAAACGACGGCACGCCTCTTACCGGCTCAATTGAGGCAGCTACAAGCGAGTGCTGGATGTCTCGTACTTGGTAACAGGTGGACAAAGTCTTGCGATTCTATCTATCTAAGGTAGAAGTGGTGATGACAGCTGGATGTTTCTTTGTTTCTTTGTTTTATTGACTTGGCCAAGTTTCAACGAGGCTGAGTATTTGAACGAAATGCGGCTGCAGCCGAAGTCGATCGATCACTGCCGCTATTTTTAGACTTGGTGCGTGGGAATTGAGCATGAAGCCCCTGAAAGAAGAAGCGAAGAAGCTCCTTTTTTCTTCTTTTCTGACTCGTAGTTCTCAAATCAACCTTCGTATTCTACTTTTTGAGATGCCTTGGTCAACAATTATTGATATGATTTTAACTTCCGGGTTTTGGTGCAGGAAGTCCTGATCGACAATGCATTTCTACTGTACTGTAGCACCTATGTATAGTAGAATGAATGACCCTGGCGTGGGTCCCTGCTGCAGAATCTCAACTGGCGGGGTAACTTGGTATGCGTTTCTTGTGCATTTTGAAAATCTTTGGGTCGCAGCTATTCGCAAAACTTTCTGCTTCTCTTTCTCCTTCTCCTTCTTCTCTCCGAGTCATAGGTTTTTGTTGTCAAGGTGGTACCAAGGTAGCTTGTTTGTTGTATATTAAAACGGATCTGGGTGCACTCATTATCACATGCCGAGCGAGGTCTTATGCATAATCGAAAACGCGTCCCGTCAATTGCTGCCACTTACGAAGAGTCAGGATATCTCAACAAAATACCTAGACTTCTTCGTCTTCTTCTTCGTCTTCTTCTCTTGCCACAGTACTCCGTACGCTATTATGTTTTTCTGCTTGCCTTCGCAGCAATCTGCAGCACATATTTTGACTTTAATGGGATCCCATCTGCACCAGCAAATACTCTACAATCACATCGATCTCCAGTTGCAACGCAACTATGGACCGGGATGATGCGGGTGGAAAGGGAAACGAACCTCACGCGAGTGCCGTTGCCTCTACTCTTCTGCCCACGCCCATTGCAAATGTTGTGAGCTTGGTTACCAGATCAAGCTCCCTCTATATACGCCTCGGCACTTTCATAGGTGGTCTTGCACTTGATGGGGCACGAGTAACGACCTTGACGGGATTGGAAGTGAGCAGGGCGGTCATTGAGGGCATACTGAAGAGGGCAGGAAGAGATGTGGCCCTCAGAAGCACCGGGGAACTGGGCCGGATAGAAGCAGATAGCATGCTCGAGCGGAGCATTGCTACACTGCATTCAACCATCACAAATATATCTTTCGCAGCTTCAACCGGGTTCCACATATCTGCGGCTGCTCTGGACTTCGGTAGCGACCTTTCACAGCAGCTTCTCACAACCCTAGATAGTATACTGGGAAGTACTGATTCCAGTCGGGCGATTGCGAGCATCATTACTCTGATCAGGAGGGAGTTCCAAAATCCTGCGACGGGCCGAGAGGGTGAGAAAGTTGGTGTGGCAGACCTACTGTTGGGAATATGTGGTCTGGCATTGCTACAGAGATGGTGCCGAAAGATCACGGATGCCGAATGCCGCGAGAAGAGATATGAGGAAGTTGTGTGGGATGTTGTCATACTGGATGATGGGCGTAGAGCAGATGTCATTGGGAACAGCAATAATCTAAACGAGCAGGGTATGACTAGGAAGGATTCGGTATCGTTTATGACGGCAGATGGCGACGAGGTAGTTCAGACGATCGAGAGGGCAGGGAGGAGTCAAGAAGAGTCAGATGACGATATGCCAGAGATCAATCTCAAGCAGAAAATCATGAAGTCTCTACCCTTGGATGCTTCGGTTTCTATCACCACCGAGACTACGACAACCAAAACGATCACGGTCGAGATCACTGGAGCCCATCCCCCAGATCTGTCGCCACCTTTTGGCGTTAAGATTATCGAGGAGAGGGCGCATCATACAGGGAAGGTAGATTCAGATAGCGAGGTTCTGACGAGTGAGCAGAAGATTGGTCTCCTGATTCCAAGATACAGAGTGGTCTACCAGATTGTTCGAAACAAGGTGCGGGGTACCAATATTGAGAACAATGAGACGATGGAAGTTTCTGAAGAGGCTATTGAGGGAAGTGATGAGGAGATGAAAGATGCACCTTCTCTCGATCTTGGAAAGGCTGTAGGTATCATCCACTCTCCACTATCACTGCCTGATACAAAGGAGACGCCAGGGGTTCCGGAGAAGATTGAAACACCAAAGGCAGAGCTTCCCAATCAAACACCCTCGACATTAAATACCGAGGACGAGAAAAATATGGGTTTCTCCTCCACTCAAGTCGCCAAAAGCCCAGAGAATGTAGCGAACCAGAAACGATCAAGAAAGCCGATGAGTTCTACATCATCCATAAATTCCGATAACCAAGCACCGAAGAAGGGTCCAGCAGCCAAGTCGCCACCGTTGAAAAAGCCAAAAGCCGACCGGCCACCAACAAAGCCTACAGAGAAGAAGGGCTCGTTTAGAAATGCTCTCAAAAAGGGTTCTGGCACCACGCTCTCCAGTTTATGGAACAAGGAATCTGCCCTCGAGAACCCTGCCACTAAACCTGGATCAATTCGACCACTATGGGGCGTACCCAATCCTGTTGCTGCCCCCAAATCAAATATTCCCGTTCCTCAAAAAAATACTACCATCTTTTCCGCCCGTGAATCGCCTCACCCACCCCAACGAGGAAATCCCAACTATTTCTCCTCTCGAGATTTGGGTCTGGCACCAACAGGCGACATACCAAGAAGCCCTTCAAGGACAAGCTACTATTCCGTTCACGACCACCGGCGGGATTCGATGATCTCTCAGACTGATACATACTCAATTCACTCAGCTGAGACCCGTCCCAGTTCACCAACAGCATTTCGAACCCACCTCCGAGCTCAGAGTAGCTTGCTGCGTGCCCGATCAGAGAAGAATATCGTCAACCAGTACCCACAGTCACCAAACTCTCTATCGAAAAATCATCGACGGTCCAAAAGTCATGTTCCTAGCATTTACACCCTCAGAACAAACAATTCCGCCACCTCACTCGTCCTTGCCAATAACTCTCGCCGGAGTGCATTTGAGAACTCCGAGACTTTGCAGACTTTGATGCATACTGGTATGGTAGATGGTCTATTTCCACGCCATCATATCGTTCGTAACATCACTCGCTTTGTACGATTTGCCTCAGCTTCATACGGAGCAAGCTTCCTGAGAGTTATGGGAATTGTTACTTCGACCTCAACAACCAAAGAGATCGGCACGAATCATCATCACGAACATCACTCATTTTCAACACATACTCAGCTCCCACCTGATACCATCCTACTCTCCTCTTTTGTCGATCCGCAAGGCGGGACAGATTGTACTGGAATGACCAATACCGGAATTCCTATGGTCCACTTCGTCTCACTTGATCATGACTCCAAAGCCGTCGTTCTTACTTGCCGTGGGACTCTAGGCTTTGAAGATGTCCTCACCGATATGACTTGTGACTATGATGAGCTTATATATCGAGGGAAAGCTTATAAAGTACACAAAGGTATCCATGCCTCTGCTAGGAGACTTCTTGATGGGGCAGGTGGCAGGGTCATGGCAACCATCGCTGCAGCGTTGGAAGAGTTCCCCGAGTATGGACTAGTGATGTGCGGCCATTCTCTTGGCGGCGGCGTCACAGCTCTTCTCGCCATCCTGATTAGCGAACCATCTTCGAACCCTGACTCCAGCGCTTTCTTCACAAAGTTCAGCTCAAACTCCCCACAACGTCTGATTACCAACTCAACAACAAACCAAGGCACCGCTCCTCTGCAGCCAATTCGACTTCCGCCTGGGAGATCTATCCATGTCTATGCCTACGGCCCTCCCGCTACACTCTCACCAAGCCTTCGCCTCGCAACCCGCGGCCTGATCACTACAATCGTCAACGATCAAGATCTCGTCCCTTATCTATCCCTCGGCGTCCTCCATGATCTCCAGGCGGTGGCTCTTGCCTTTAAGACGGATGATTCAGGCGCAAAGGGAGAGGTTCGAGCTCGGGTCTGGGCTGGTATCACAGAGAGCTTTGCGGATAAATGGTATGCCAATCGCCCAACTAGAATTGACAGCGAAGAAGATGACCAGTGGGCGTACTCTGCCCTGAAGGCTTTGCGAGCTAGTATGCTGAGCGCCAAGTTGCTTCCGCCGGGCGAAGTCTTCGTCGTCGAGGCGATGCCAGTCTTACAAAGAGACGCGTTTGCCAAACACGAAGGGCAAGAGGGGAGGGGGCTTGGCAGACCGGCAACGAGAAGCGTACTGAAGTATGTGAGGGATGTCGAAAGCAGGTTTGGAGAAGTGAGATTCGGAGGGAGCATGCTGCTTGATCACAGCCCAGGACGTTATGAGGCCAGTCTTTCGGCTTTGGGGAAAGGTGTCTTGGGCTGAGAAGGAAGTGCCATGGCAAATATATACCATTTCAAATCCGAGTTTGTCACTCAACGATCTTGAGGTGAAATTCCTGAAACTAGCCGCCTTCAAAGAGAAGCTTACCACTACTAACTGTGGCCCGTTGTATCATCCGATGATGAATAATGTTTACGCGTTTCTTCTCTTGAATATCTCGCTGTGAGCACTGCAATATTTATACGACCATGTCAGCTCGTCTGCTCAGCATCTTGGTTTCTCCTAACCACCAAACGCAACAGGAGCTCGATAGCATTTTCTGCTCTTGCCTCTAGGCTTTTCAAGAACTATCTCCTTCACCACTACCTTAACATCGTCCTTCGTGTTATTGGACCTCCGGGTTTCGAGACTTCCGGTGCATGTTCAAATATTTCAAAGCGCAGCCTTTGGAATTCCGTCTCTGCTTCTGTTGATCTCCTGTATCACGCAAGACCCGTCTCAAGATCTTTCCTGTCGAGTTGCGGGGTATTGAGTCAACCAAAACCACATCTTCTACCATTTTGTACTTCGCAAGTCTGGTTCTTAGGAAGGTCTGAACTTCTCCTCCGTTTAATTGGCTGCCTTTCATACAGACGACGAATGCGAGTGGCACCTCACCGGACCCATCCGTCGCTGAGACTCCGATAACACCAGCATCTATGATATCTGTATGCTCCAGCAAGGCAGTTTCAATCTCAGCGGGGCTGACTTGCCATCCACGGACTTTGATCAAGTCCTTAGTCCTGTCAATAATATACCAACTTCCGTCCTTCGTGTATCCGATATCGCCAGAGCGGATCCAGTGGTCTTCTGTGAATGATTCACTTGTCGCACTTGGGTTGTTGAGGTAACCCTTCATGGCAGCAGGGCTGAAAATCTGAATTTCTCCTTTGGCACCATCTTCCGACAGGATCTTTCCTTCTGCATCTGCGATTCTTGGCCCATATTAGCGACCTTACTTTCAAAGTAACATCGACTCACCTGAGTTGTATCCCAGGAAGGACCTGCCCAACACTCCCGCTCATATCCCTTTCATCTCTCACCCAAGAAGCCGCCCACCCAGCCTCCGTCATACCATACACCTGTACAATTTTTGATTCCGGCGACAGCTTCATATACAACTGCTGTTGCATACCGTAGCTTGCAATAGACCCAGCAATGTATACCCTTCTGAGCGACTGGAGGGCGGATTCCGGATGTTTGGACAGCGCCATCATAATGGGCGGCACAATCGCCGTATGAGTAACGCCAAACCTCTGCACCGCCTGCACAAATCCGCTCTCCTCAAACCTCGGCATGATATACATCGATGTGCCAGTCCTCAAAGGCATCGCATGCTGAATTGGAGCAACAAAAGCATGGAACGGAGGAAGCGATACCAAAAACAAGACAGGAAATCTCTCCTTTCTCACAATATTCTCCATTATCTCGCCTTGTGAGACCAGATACGAATGCGATATTATCGCAGCTTTCGGAAGCCCCGAAGTCCCACTTGTGCCTGCAAAGACCGCTGTTGCATCGCTATTCTTAACTTCCACCCAGTCCTTTTCTCCGTGTGCTTTCAAGATATTCCATGATTTGAACCCGTCAGCAATCTCCTCGTCTTGAAAGTTCAGAATAAAGATGTTCTCCAAGGGAATTAAACATTCCTTCGCTGCCTGTACACATGCCTCCAAAGTTTGAGGGCAAGAAAGCAGGAACTTGGCACCCGTGATCCGAATATGATGGGATAATTCCCTTGCCGTGTATCCAGGGTTTGCTCCAGTGAAATAAGCGCCGGATCCGATGATGGAGAGGTAGACAGGCGTGTAGTTGATGTCATTGAAACTTATGACACAGACACAGTCTTCTTTCTGAACTCCATAGTGACGGAAGCCGCTGATGAGTTTGCGGACTAGTGCGCATGTTGAGAGGGCGGAGAGAAAGCGGGAAGGGTTTGTGGCATCGATATAAAGCTATGTGATTCAGATCAGAACGGGGGTGACTTGGTGGGGATATTTGGACGTACGGGCTTTTTGTCGTTATTGTTTATGTTTCTGAACGTCCATGATACGGTATCCATTTTTAAGGAGCGCGACTTTTGAAGTGTTGAGGCTGAAATTTTTAGATTTGTTGCTCATATCCAGTGACTATACTTCATTTCATATATCGAAATAGTTCGTGCGTGAATGGGCTACAGGACCAACAAGCTAGTGAGTCATCTGGTATTCATATTCTACCCCATTCTACCGTTTCGAAAGAGCGCCAATGGATTAGGGTCAGCACTTAGTTGGACGTAATTCTCCTTATATCATTCACCCCTATTACTCAGTCAAAAACACGACCAAACCTGCAATTTCTTATATTTCAACCCTATTACATTACGGATGCACTCGACAGGATCCGAAAACTAAAGTTCACCAACATCCCCACATGTGTAACATACATTCCTACCCTCTGCTTCTTTCAGTTTAGATGGACCTCGTTTCTCTTTCGCCTGTTGTCCTTCCCGCCAGTAAACCATGTATTACTACTACCTGGCCTACGGATTCCGAGTACTCAAATACAATACGATATACTAGTATATACCCGAGCACCAGAGAGTGGTTTCCAAGGGACCGACAACCCAGCATCTGCAGTACCTGTGCTATGAAAAAAGCGCTTCTGCCAAAGAAGAAATATGACCGCTTCTTCCGCCACTTGCGATATACAGTGCTCAGCGTTTATCGGCGACTCTTTACTGCCGTTTTTGCTATCAATCTCCTTGGGGCTGGCATCTTGTTCAGCCGACGTCGAGATGTTACTCCCATCGCCAACCTCTCTCACTTGGCTACAGCCGCTTCCGCAAACCTCGCGCTTGCAATCTTAATACGGCAAGATTATGTTGTCAACATTCTATTTAAGTATGTTCCCTCGCTTCAAAATCTCACGACTCTCTTGAGATAGTCAAGAGCTAACATATCTCAGAACCTCCTGGCTGGTCCCTTTATCGGCGCCCCTCCGCTTCCGTCGAGTGATGACGAAAATGTATGAAGTTGGCGGAGTTCACAGCGGGGCCGCAGTCTTCTCCGTTATTTGGTGGACTATACTCACGGGGTATCTCACAAGAGCTATTATGTATTCCGAAAAAGCTAGGGATGCTGCAATGCTCACATTCGCCTACGTTCTCCTCGCCATACTCACCTCTATGGTCATCACAGCCTATCCCCGCTTTCGATTCTCCTCCCACAACACATTTGAGAATTTCCACCGATGGGGTAGTTGGCTCTCATTGGCTATTTTCTTGACCGAGCTGATTCTTTCCGCAAATCTCAAACCGGATTCCGTAAGCACAGGCAAGGCTCTCCTTGCAATGCCAGCTTCCTGGTTCCTACTTATCTCATCACTACACGCCATCCTACCTTGGCTCCGTCTTCACGAACTCCATGTTCATCCCGAGAAACTCTCAGACCATGCCGTCCGACTTCATTTCACGGAACCGGTATCCCCTCTCGTTGGACTACGTATCTCGGACTCCCCACTAACGGAGTGGCATCCCTTTGCCTGCATACCCGCTCGTGAAGGACCAGGGGGCTCACTTCTCATATCCAACGCAGGGGACTGGACTCGAAAGACCATTGATTCTCCAAGGCCATACTACTGGGTGAAAGGTGTCCCCGTTACAGGCGTTCTTTGCATGGCGAGGATGTTTCGTAAAGTTATCCTCGTGACAACTGGCAGCGGCATCGGCCCATCTCTTGCTGTTATTCAGGACCTCCCATCAAGAGGTTCAAGCTGTCGAGTTGTGTGGTCAGCGCCAAAACCGCTCGAGACTTTTGGATCCGAGATCGTCAAGATGGTTACAGATGTCGACCCGAATGCCATGATTATTGATACAAGGAAGGAAATGAGACCAGATCTTGTTAAAATAGCATGGGATTTATTTATACGGGAAGAAGCCGAAGCCGTATTTGTCATGAGTAATCCAAAGTTGACGAGGAAGGTTGTGTATGGATTGGAATCGAGGGGTGTGCCAGCATTTGGTCCAATTTGGGACTCGTGAAGTGGATTATTATATATCTTTGGATACATAGAGTTATTGCGCATTCGGGCTTTGCTTTTTAAACCAAACGAGAACTTTGAATATAGACCTACGTTGATATTTTTCGTGTGAGTTCTGAATAGTTTCAAACCCTTTTGCTACTGACGCTGCAAAGTAAACACTCGCTTACCAATTCGTATTCACGACACTTTTTACTTCCTTCCGGACTTGTGCCCGAAAAAGTAATTACAGTAGCTGAAAAGCCCAATTTTGACTATTCGTTATCTCTTACAATAGCGTTGCAAGTGTTAAATCTATTTTAAGCCATTTAACGTACATATTAGATTTTTCACCTAGCTCATGCTTGGTTTCGACCTCTAAAAGTCGTCTATATCAGACCAAAAGAAGTCGTACCATGGAAGTGCTTCTTTACTTCTTTATCTGTAGTGGAGAACGTCTTGCTAGTAGCTATTTCTCCTCGAGAATCCAAATCAGCATGGTCAGGTAACATCAGACCATGGAACGTGTTCCCGATATGCACATGCTCAGATACCTTTTCATTACTCCCAATCTGCATTGTGTGTTTCCTCCGCTTCATCAACTCCAGTATACTGGGCAAGAAATACGGAGCCTCTTCTCCATACATAGTCGGCAGGGCCAGAACTACAGCCTTCAATCCCGGCCATTGGGGCTGTCCACCAACCTCTGCCTTGCTCGTTGCTTTTGTTGAAGCTTTCGAGGGCTTGATGAGAAGCGTTGCTGTCTCTTCCGTAAGGAAATTATTGCTAGACTCTATCTCGATGGTAGATTCGCGTGAAGCAAGTACCACTACTTCAACAGCCGGGCTGTCGACCGTGAACAGAACCAGGGCATCAGTTCCTAACAAATTTGTAGCTTTGTAGTCCGACGAGTTCGTACCGGGTGGCGGGGAAACAAGATGGAAGATGACTCTGGACTGGATCTTATTGAGGGTGAGAATTTGGCTTGCACTCGAGATATCAGCGGAATAGGAATCTACGTCCTGGTGAACTTTCGGCTTTCTTCGTCGACCGATTATGGAGATGCTGGGTCTTGGAGCAGAGCGGTGATATGATAGGATCTAAGGAATATGGAAGCTCCCAACGTAACTTCGCTGTTTTTCAAGATTCCGAGGAGATGAGGTTCACTTATCTAGAGCCACCCACCACCAGGACTGGCCTTGACTCCAACACAGTCTCCCCCATCGATCCCTGGGCTTGTTGCCATTTCTGAGGAAATATCTAATAAAATTTCCAAAGATAAGCTTGAATCAAGGTTGGGACCTAAGTCTTGTGCCGTTGGTGATTGGGGTCAAAGTGAGTAGAGCTTTTGCCAATCAACACGAGCTTTTCCAGACCTCCCGCAACTTTGCTACGGAGGTCATTGCATCGCCCGTATGAGAGGTGCAAAAATAGAAATGGAAGGTAGTCAGAACGAAGAGAGAAGACTGAGTCAAAAATCCTTTCGTTGGTATCAAATGCCGCTATCTAGATATAAAAAGAATTGTCGGTTGCCCCTGTGTGATCATGATCTATCCCATGTTTGGAAGCTCCCCCATATTTACCTCAGTACCTGTAGACTGGCGCCTGCTTTGTAACTGGTCTATGCACCTCATCTTCTTCTTCCTCCTCCTCGTCTCTTTCTGGGTGAGCAGCAGCATGCATCGTGGATTTTCCCACTGAACTATCTTGTCTGCCCACATAGCTCTGCGTCTCTCTGAAACCAGGATGATAAGGCTCAATGCCTAATCTGTCGTTGAATTGGCTAGTTGAGACTGAAGGTCTGTCCGTGGGGAAGGGAGGATTCGTGGAAGACTTTCTATGCTCGTCGCTGGGATCCGAAAATGGGTTTTCGTCGTCCGATCCTGTGGGAGCAAAGTCTCCTGGGGGTGGAATCTGCGGGGCATTCTTGACAGGTTTCCGAATGGGAGGAACTGGATTCGATAATCTTGGAGGCGGACCAGCAGGAGGAGCTACGTTTCCAAGATCTGGTACCCCAGATAACTTCCGAGCATTTAAGATAGCGCGCTGGTGTTGACTGATTGACTTTGCTAACATCTCATTTGTTTCGATTAAGGTTTCCATAGTATCATTGTCAGGACCGGGGTTCTCTGCGACCATGTATGCCTGTATGCTTCTGCTTGCACTTTGACATCGATCTGCGAACTCTCGGAGCAGGTCACTGGAGATAATTTCGGATGGAGGGGTAGATTGTGTAACTTGGGAGAGAAGGCCAGCAGAAGTTCGTGCCTCTTCGATTCGGGAAGAGAGCTCGTGAGGGGGAGGAAGACGGCGACTGCGGTGATTTCTGTCGAAGTATGGTTGTTGTCCTTGCTGTTGGAATGGAGGGGCATTCATCGTACGAGGCTGAACAGGGCCCTAGAAATGTCAGTGAAATTCCAAATGCCGCCCAGGGGCACAAACGTGTATCTTGATCATCCTCTCGTGTTCCTTCTTCCACATATCCATCAGCGGTGCCAAACCCTCATCCCCAGCCTTCTCGCGCTGGAAGGTATCCAGGGTCTCCATCAATATTTGCTTCACACTTGGATCTCTCCCTACACGCAATAGCTCCTTGACCACATTGACGAACTTTGCATCCATATTTCTCGTGAATGTCTTACCCGGGTTGTCGGCCAGGATTCTGATAAGCATGATGCCATTGTATTGGACGTAGGGCTTGGAGGAGTTGTCTTTCGATAGGTATTTCCGGATCACATAGCAAGCTTCTTTTGCAGCGCTGGGGGAGGACTCGCAAGACTCGACGATCGAAGGCAGATATAGAACTTCTTCGCCCTGATGAAGGGTTAGCAGAGGTGTTGGAGAGTGGGGGAGAGGCACTGACTGAACCATTTGGGCCTCCAGATTCGCAGAATAGCCGCTGGGGCACAGTCAGTATTTTGATATACCACCGGGTAGCATTCAACATACCACATTGCGGCTGGCAGTAGCTTCAGGAGTATCTCCCTGGGGATCTACTGCTGTACTCTCTTCTGAGTTTGCTGCAATGTGATCAGCATTTGCCCAGAATGTTGGGCGTTATTTTCCACTCACGTTTCCGCTTTAGGGATCCCAGCATCTTGTTCATATTCATGCTCTTCATTGCCTTCATCTTTGCGGTTGTTGCTTGTGTATGCGGGGAAGAAGGATCTGGTCTGCGAAAGAGTCGGCGGCCTGGGAAATTGTAGAAATTAAATGTTCGGCTGGTGGTTTGTCTTGTACTGGACAACTGCGGATCGTTAA
The DNA here is from genome assembly GCA_037952635.1 of Bryoglossum gracile. Lineage (NCBI taxonomy): Eukaryota > Fungi > Ascomycota > Leotiomycetes > Helotiales > Bryoglossaceae > Bryoglossum > Bryoglossum gracile. The sequence continues at coordinate 19,621 of JAPZPB010000168.1, read as the reverse complement.
ATGGCGCGGCACAGATGTTTGCTTTGACAACGGTTGCCGCGTCGACTCCTGGGGGAATTTGGGAGTTGGAATGGGAGCTGGAATAGGAGTTGGAATAGGAGTTGGATTAAAGGCAAAGAGGAGATGTGGTTGGGTGGGGTTGAGGTGTGTATTTGTGCAGTGGTTGTTTGGGTTGGTTCAGGTATGAAGGTATGATTACTTACTACTGTAGTGCAGGACTGTAGATGGACATCCACAGCCAAGAGAACGGGGCAAGTTAAATCGACGACGCGGAAGTATTCATATTTATTTTGACTTCATGTTTTCAACGCGAGAGGGAGCAATAAAAGTTATGTATTGTCGCAATAATAATGGCCAATACTTTCCGCCTATACCTCGCCCTCGCCCTCGTCCTCGTCGTCGTCATCCTCTCTTGTGTCTCTATCGTCACGCTGCCAAGGGCTGTCGGTTTTGCACAGCCTCGATTCCTCGCCCAAATCGCAACCCAATTCTCCTATCGTTCGTCCTTCTCTGCAGCCTTCCGCTGTGTAGTTCCATCTTGCAAGTCTCAACTGCTGACAGTTGAGTGGACAAGTGTCACAAGTTGAGCAGCCAAGTCACCGGCAGTGGATGAAACGCGTGTCCGGGAGAGCAGATGACTGGAGGAGGAGAGCTTTGTTTTTGAAGGTTTCCCCAGATGCTTCTCCGATTTCCAATGAAGATCAGAAGAGCGATCAGTGACCGTTGGAAAATGGTGATCTACCACAGTACTCTACGTATGCTGTTAATCCAAAACAATGCCATGTGGTTGTCTTGTCTTGATCCTCCTCGCGATGCCTCGTACTGCAAGTTTTCTATATTAGCTGTTCATCCATTTATTCATTCATTCACTGGGTCATAAGGCATCTTGTATTCCCTGAAGGATGCAAGATCTGGGGCCTGGACGCACAAAGCGCTGTTCGAAGTAGGGTTTTGATACCCACCTCCAAGCTCGTTTGTTGTTGAAGTAGCATCAGTTCTGGAGAAAAGGTTGAAGGAGGGGTGTGCAACTCTTATCATTGAGCGCTGTCCCTTCCCAAATTATACATCTTGTTGTATTTTCGCTATTGTCTCAAGTCTCTCTACCCGAGTTGAGACGTGAATCAAGTGACGTGTATTTGAGAGCCGCAAAACGGTTGAATACCGTGACAAAGATATGTCTGGTGTCGCAATGAATTGAGCTTGTATGGATATTTAGATTGATCTTAGTTATTCCAGGACTTTGAATGGTCAAAAAGACTTGGATATTCTAAAAACAGACCTAATTCTGCTTCATACCTACCTACACACACCTTCGTGACCGTCCTCAGTCCATGATTCGGCAAAAGTCTTTAGGGGCTGACTGATGGCTTACAGGTCAAAGTTTCCGAGAAGTTCCTAATAATCGTTTATTTTACTGTGCCCTTTTTCTGTTTTCTTCTAACCCACGACCCAATATCTCGCTCGCTGAGTCCCTGATGCGGGTCGGACTTTCTCCTTACCTCACCATAGAACCCTTGATCTCTTCCCAAAAGCTAAGCTAATCTGCCTCTAATCGGACTTTCTTCTTAACTAGACTTTTTGTTAATGCGCTGCAAGATTCTTGAGACAGATAAGCGGTGTGTTGTTTCCTTGGGGCCATTTGCTGGATCTCAGGAGATATCTTCAGCAATTAAAAATATCAACATCAGCCCAGGAATAGTTCCAACGCCAACAGGAAAGTTTGTCTTGTAGACTCAATCCAATCGAATTAATGTGTCAATACGGTGCTGCAAATCGGTGCATTCGCGGAACCCAGTATGAGCTCCCAGACCCAAGTGAGAAGGGTGCAACTCATTTCCTGCTAATAGGATGAGACTTCAGTTTCCTGCAACCCTATGCGATGAAGAGAACCACATATAACGAGTATACACCTCGTGCTCGGGCTCCTGACCTGCGAGTTCAACTTCCGAATCGAGGTCCTGCTAAGCAAAATGAGTTCATTCATCCAAGCCAGAAGAATTGCACGTCGTCCCTTTCAAGCCCGGACTTGCGATCTGAGAACGTGAACCACCCATCTGTCGGGCCACGAAAATGACATCGTTGGACATCTCGGGGACGAGATCGTGGTGATATGGAGAAGGGAGACGGCGGGCAGTGCAGGCAGGGTGTGTGGGATGTCTGCTCCACTGCTCTCACCAGCCTCGGGGACGGACCACTTTCTTCAACAGAATGACATCTGCGTTTAATGCAAAATTAACCCCTTCCTTTACCAACAGAGCTCGTTGTGCTAACAACGGATGGGGAAAATTACGGACCAGATGTGAGGCTCATTTCACCGGGGCGGACTCAGAGTAGTGCCCAAGGAAGCGGCGTCTGAGAAGACAGGTACCGGCGCTCTTCAATGGACCTTATCATGATTAGTAGGCAATGTTCTGGGCCGCTATGAACTGGGCGATTGGGATGGGAGAGGGGGATTTTGGATCAGGCTTGAATTTTCTCCAAGCCCTAGTCGACACGACTTATGACTGGAGTTTGGGAGCGTTGATCATTATATTCTATTCATTATGCCGTTTAAATTTAATTACTGATTTGAGTCTCTCATCCTCGTTTCTCAAATCGTGATAGTTTCTGTCAAAGCAAGGTTCCTGCTGCTTGCTCCAACATAAACGGGATAGCTCCCACTTTGCAACACCCATGACTGATCCGCCACATTCCACTCACTCAGATCTCTTCTCCGGAGATCAAATTCCACCGTCACATTCGCCCCGACTGGAATACCGACCTTACTGAATCCCCTCAACTGCTTCACTGGTCCACCAGGAATACCAACATACAACTGAGCAACCTCGGCAGCGTCAACAGAGCCAGTGTTCGTGACTACAGCTGTGACTTGCGCAATCACATCCCATAAACTAGCAATGCCTCCCTCGATGATCGTGCTTGGCGAAGGAGGGTAGTATGCCTTTGAAACACCGGGAATCAAATTAATTGTGAGATCCGAGTAGGCGAAAGTAGTATAAGTCAACCCAAACCCAAATTCATACCTCGGCGTGATTTTCTTAAGATCAAAATCCCGATAATCGATGTAAACACCTTCAGTGAAGTCGCTCTGTGGGAAAGCAGCATATTCTCCCTTGGGCAAATCCGGCTCGCCGCCATTCGTGTAGTCGCTCTCGTTCTTGGCAACGGTGTAAGGAAGCTTGCCACTGAATGATTGTCGGCCGTAGAGTAGTTCAACGAGTGCGCGGCCGGAGTCTTGGCCTGGCAAGTGGGCAAAAATCACGGCGGTGACATTGGGGTGCTCGATCCATTGTTCGACAAGGCGGATGCCGGCATTGTGAATGGTTACGATGGTGTTGCTGCAGCTGGCGGCGACATTCATCACGAGGGAGTCAGAGTAGTCGTCTGGATTATGTTAGAGTAGAGTTCAAAATGGAGCGGGGTGCTTGCCATAAAGTGCTGTACGGTCACTGCCTTCTGTGGCGAAAGCGTTGATGAAGACGAGGCAGGCATCAGTGGCAGTATCAACTGTAGGGTTCGTTGAATCGAAATCCCAGAAAAGACTTGTTCCGTCTTGGTAGGCTTGCTCTTGGATGGCATCGAATGGCGCAGAAATATATGCTGGCGCGTTGGCACCACTGCCACCTGAGGGACGAGTCAGCTTACATTTTGGCAAAAAAGTGAGCAAGTACTTACCTCCAGAGACAATGGTTCCGTTGATGGCAATGAGTGGCGGAGGGAGAGTTGAAACGAATGCCAGATAGTTCAACACTGATTCGTACCCAAAAGTGTAAGGTCCTCCAAAGATAGCCCCAATTGTATCAATATCCATCGACCGGGGAGCCGGCGCATCGTATCCAAAAACGGAGAGGAGCTTGGGCGACTTCAATGGGAGGGTGTTGTTGACATTCTTGACGAGCACATGGCCTTCGAGAGCTCCGTCGAAAAGAATCTCTTTGGATGATGGGTCTCGGGCGTTGACTGATTTGTGAGGCTTGTAGTAATTTAATGGCATTCCAATTCCACCTTCTGGGAAGTCGGTCTGGTTTTATATCAGAAGGTGTGAATGAAAGATTGGGCTTGGAACATACATCTTGGCCCATTTGATACCATGTTGCAACGAGACGAGTAGCCATGTCTGTTACTCGAGATTCTGGCAAACTGCCATTGTTGACTGCAATGGTGAGATTACCTCCATTTACACCCCAAAAATTAGATTCTGGCATGGTCACATCCAAACCAGCTTCAGCAGAGGAGAGTCCCGCGTCTGCAGATGGTCAGCATTTCCAGGAGAAAGTCTAGGAACAAGAGCTTACGTTGCGCTCCCCAATCACTGACAACGAAGCCTTCAAACCCAAGCTCGGTTTTGAGAATGCCATTGAGTAGTTTGCTGTTCTGGCACGAATATGAGTTATTCAGTCTGTTGTATGAGCACATAATTGAACCTGCACCAGCATGGACGGCGTCTGCGAATGGCCAAAGGTACAGCTCGTGTAGGGTCTTGTCATCAATGTTTGATGAAACAGCAGAAATGTTCGTGACTGGGTTTCTGTTCGTCTCCTGCTCATTTCCAATATAGTGCTTAACGGAGGTTGTAACACCTGCGCCTTGAATGCCTCGAACGGACTCCGCTGCGAGAGAACCGCATAGGTAGGCTGTCTAGATTAGCTTGCTGCTTATTGCAGACGAGACTTGACTCACGGTCATTTGAGATTCCTTCCCAATTTCGGCCACTCTCTGCAACTCTGCCAAGTGGTCCAACAACCGGTCCTAAGGCAACATGAACTCCCTTGGTCTTGAATTCACCGCCCATGTGAAGACCTCTCTGGTATGCCAAATTCTTGTTCCACGCAGCACCCACTATTTCTTATTAAACCGATTATCTCAATTTAATGGATGGGTGTATACCATGAACTCCACTGGGCCAACCATTGACAAAGTCTGTGTCTCTCAAACCATTTCCGGCATCAGAGAGGCAGAGACCTGGCCAATTGAGTCTAGGAACTGATCCGGTCTCTCCAGAGCACCCAGTTAACGGTGTGTATCCAACTGTGACATTTGCCTTCTCTTCCAGTGTCATTTGGCCGACCAATGCCACAGCCTTTGCGTAAGCTGCAGCCCAAGAGGCGCTACCAGGCATTGGAGCTGGAAGATGTCAGTGAGGGTCATTGAGGGAAAACGGGAAGCTTACGAGAGGGGTAAACCGGAGGGGATTGGCCATAGAAGTAGCTATCTTCTGTAATAATAGCCTGTGCCACTGCAGTCCTTTGGCATAGGGCTGCTACTGTCAGAAGAACCAATTGGTGATAATGGAATGAAACCATGATTGCCAGAAGTCCAGGAGCTGGATTGGATGAGCTGGTGTTCAACGAGAGAATGTTAGCTATAACTATATATACAGTAGAACCCGGGAGCTGCTGCACGAAGCTCAAGCTCGCTGTCTTTTTTCTGGCCAGGCATCTTTTGGTGGCTTGCAATGGCGGGGGCGGGGAAGCGCTACTGGGAGTCAACTGGGGGTGCAGGCAGGGCGTGCAGCTGTCGAGTCAAAACCCTCGTCTGAAGCCATCCCCATGACTTGTGAGTGCGAAATCGAGGGATCCCCAGAGGAAAAGATTCAAGACGGACCGATTAAGGAGGCCGGTAGTTCCGGAAGACGGAGATGAAGTCTATCTGGAGACCGAGGAAGAATGTCCCGCGCGGCATAAAGCTTAAATCCCGAATGGCAAGGTGAATACAGTGCTTTGTACGATCTTACAGTACCTTGTCTTGTGTCTTGGAGCTCTCGCATGGCGAGAGAGGGGTCACGAGGGGACTGACTGCGGAGAATGTCTTGTTCGGGGCAAGATGGCGCGTTGAAGCTTGACAGCTTGCGGGGTCGAAACGCGGTACAGTCCCTGGGATGAGCACTGTCTGGGGTTGGATCTTCAGAACGAAAGTGGATGGAGGGGCCAATTTAGGAAGCCAGATTGAAAGCTCGAATTGGAAATACCCTCAAATTCAGTCTTCCGTATTGATGATGGCTTGCAGCAAGTGGGAAAGCTCATGCTGGCAGGAGAGACTAGTACAGTCCTGCACGAAGGTAACGAAGGAAGATCTCACAGTCAGTAGAACTGCGATGATAGCTTCGTTTGGGGACTGGAGCTTCCGTCTCAATTCCGCCTGAAATATGCGACAAACACCCCGCCAATTTCGTCGCGATGTCTTCCGCAGACGCGATATTTGACAATTGGGACGGGATAATTGACGATGACTTCTTCAAAATCATATCGCGAACGTTTCGCATCCCGGAGAATGACAGCTACGTATACCGCGCTGAATCATTTGCCATGACACTTGCAGAGATTGAGGAGCATGTTCGCTCAGGAACGTCCACCTATAAATATACGGCGCATGGCCAGCAGATTGAGGTAGGCCACTTTTCTTTTTGAACACGGCATCCAGACTGACTGCTGAGGTCCCTTCTGTGGATATAGATGCCTATGCTGCTATTTTCTCCGCTACTACTGATACCTTGAAAGCTCTGAAAGCATTCTCCGCGAATGCGAAGAAGGGCTCTCCCCGAGAAACTGTTGCGAAATACTTGCAGTCCAGCCGACTGTCACCGTGGAAGACACCAAAGTCTAAAGCCCACACCAACCCATATTACGATCTCTGGACAAAATCTTGTCAATTGACCTGCTTCCTCGGCCCCCTCCCTGATCCTTCATACGCACATCCAGCGAATGCCAAAAGAACACATCCTATTCTGCCGATCTTCTACCACCACTTTGGTTGTGTCGTCCCTAGCTATGAAGCTCTCTACATCATCTCTCAGCTGGCAAGCAAGCAAGGTGTCATTGATATGGCTAGCGGGAACGGATATTGGACCTACATCCTGCGGAGGATGAAGCTGGAAGTTACAGCTGTCGATTCGATGGCCAGCGAATACCGTACCATGTGGATTGAGGATACAGTGAAGATGGATGGGGTGGAATATCTGAAAAAGAATGCTGGCGGGAAGGGCAAGGTGCTCTTGATGGTATACATGGTCACTGCTGGTACCTTCACCCAGAGAGTCCTGCGAGCATGCAGGGGAGACACAGTTGTGATTGTTGGTACGCGGAATATGAACCGGTATACGGGATTGAGTGACTGTACGGTTGAGGAATACTTTGACAAAGAGATGGCTGGTTGGGAGCTGACCTGCCGGATTGCAATGCCGAGTTTTGCTGGCAAGGATGATGGGATGTTCGTTTGGAAGAGAGGAGGAAAGCAGTGACTCGGCACTAAAAGGCCCAGCATAAATTTCAGTTCGCTGGGGTGAGGCTTGGTGAAGCAATGGAAGTGGGACAGAGTTGATGTAGATGTGAGTCCCATTGTCATTAAATAACGCAGAATAATTAATTATAGAGAGAGAGCAATACCTGATGCGCATATTTACAACAAATGTGCTACTACTGCTATTCGGGAAAATCCGAAAGGCCGTGGTTTTTGGGATCGAGGGTGCTAGCAAAAAAGACGAATGTGCTCATGATGTTCAAGGTGCTCTTGCTGAGTGTCGCAAAAATCCCCACGAAGACGCATAGAACAACATCCGAAATATGAAAGGAGCCAAGAACGGGCATTTGAGCCAGCAGCTGAAGTGAGTGGAACTCGGCCGAAAGGAGGAAGCTAGTCAATGATTTAGCAGGACCAGACTTTTTGCTTCACGGCCGTATTTTGAAGGAGATCTCGGCGTGAGCTTGGAATGTGATGTCGCCGATGATACCTGCGAGGTGCTTGTACTGTATGGAAGGCCGGGCTGATTTGCTGCTCCTGTGTCGAATAGTGAGCCGGGGACAGACAAGGAAGTTGTAGTCTCCAGTCCTCAAGCAAAGGGTCTTACGTATAGTATCAGCGCCATCACCTTACTTCGTTACCTTCGTTAGCTTCGTTACCCGACGGACTCAGAAATGGTACCGAAAGTTTGTTGACCACGGTGGTAATCGTCGAACTCGCTGGGGCCAGCTGAATGCGTGGTCGGTGCTTGTCGGACCTTTATTATCGCCGCCATTGGGGATCATATGGATCGTGGTAGCGATGGAGCCAGCTATTCTTCCGAGGATGGCAACCTTCCCTGCGTACCTGCCAAAGTGGCTGATGTACTGTAAGATCTTACAGAGGTACGTCTGAACCCATTCCATTGTAACTCTTTGGCCTTCAAGCGCACAGTTCCAAGTCAGGCGTCGGTGATCTATCTCTTGGAGGCGAGGGTTCCGAGAGCACCAGCCGGTGGCTAATCTCAACACTACGAGCTCCGACGTTTACGCCTTAGTAGATGATTACCGGCAGCGACGTTGCTTCTGAACCAGGAGCGGCGCTGGAACCAAGTTCAAATCTACCGCCATGGATCCACATCATCGCTGTGAGCTTGCCGATTTATCCTCTCCTTGGTTCTCGGTGGGTGAGATGGTGGGTTCTGCAACTGTGGCACAGGGTGTCCGTTACCAGCATCTCGGAGCAGAGCGGTGAGGCAGTGAGCTCCAGCTGGAGACATGACATTCCGTATTTGGTTACATCCTAAGCGCCAGAGATTTTATCGGAAGCTCAAATTACTCGAGGGGTTTGGAGGCGATTTGCAACGGTAAATGGCATACCAGGGAAGTTGTTCGCGTTGGTGACTGGTGGGTGGATTCCCTTGAGGATGCCATAGTCGAGGGTGATTTGTGGGCTGTCCCCGCCGAGGAAGCCACCCAGAAGTTAGGGAGCTGCCGATATGGCGAGTGCCTTTGAGAGGAGGAAGAGAGAGTGCAAGGTCTTCATTTCGGCAATGGGAGCTTAACAAACACCGACCCAGACGAAAGATTGACGTATTTGTACCTAGATCTTGGGGGGCAAAGTTGACAGACCAAGATCATCCCCGCAAGAACGGGAGAAACACGCGGAGCATCGGTGGGGTAGTTCCCAGGTTTCAGAAAACGGCATGTTATTTTGGGAGAGAATTTTGTCATTGGGTCAGCCACTGGCTAACTCTTTCAGGAATTGATGTCATTATCGAGGTGTCTAGAGATGCTAGGAATGGTAATTCGTGAAGATCCCGCGATCGTTAAGTCAAGCGCGGTTAAGAGCCCCAGCTTTGTTAGTTTCTTTACTTGCAAACATCAATTTTAACTGCCCGGACTGAGAGATTCGTTCCCGCCGGGCGTCATATCCGTAGCTTTGATAACTAAAAGTTTAGGTGCAAGATCCGAGGATGAGCGAGTTGAGGTTCCGCCAAGAGTAGGGATAAACTTTTAACTCGGAGTTAATCTTGGACGGCTTTGGGATGTCGAGAACCTATTTTGACTGCTCTCCTCATATAGAGAAAGCCTCCGTTTGATCGAAATATAGGTCATCAAGTGGAATTCAAGACGACATCAGATAGAATTCGAGATATTGATGACTGGCACATGCGAGTGGAATCCATGTAGAGAATGGTGAGGTTGACTCAGGCTTTATTTTTTCATTTACAAGTTGAGAATATCGCACCCAAAGCAAGAACCGGAGAAATCTCCGACTTGAACTTCAGAGAGTGTGACGCTCACGGTGGTAATTCTCGAGCTTACACGAATCTTTATGTGTGTCATTGTATTTGATCAATACCAAAAGCATCCCCTCTCCATTTACAAATATTTGGAAATTCTTATCTCATTACTCCAATGTCCCTCAGAATATGGTGGCGTCATTACAATTCTGTTGAAATGCCTGTTGGTCCCAATCAGCAGCGTTATCATAGACGTCAGTCTCAGCAAAATTCTCTTGAAATGCCTGTTGGTCCCAGGCATCAGCGCCATCGTAGACTTCAGCATCCGGTAGATTATTTTGTGTCGCATTATCTGCAAAATTATTCGATAGAAGACTATCATCAAGTCAGTGAAGCTCCCGGAGAAATACCTAGATTCATTTACCTGGTAGCAGCCATTTGAGAAAGCAGGTCCGTTCCTCTGGATGCGCCGCGGCCGGCTGTATGATGGCCTCGGCGAGGGCGATGCTGCTGGCGTCTATTGTGATGGTGATGACTCAAAATTCCGCCGATCAGGGTAGGTTGACCTTGAATTGCTTCCTCGCCTTCGTACGCGAGGAACCCAGCCCCCAGGACCCCAAGAGCCGCGATTCCAACCTTCTTTCCTGTTGATTGTTGGTTCCAGAAGGTTGACACGGCTGATCCTATTCCTTGGTCTTGAGATGGTTTTGGTTTCGCTGGTTGGGGCACAGAGGCGGAATTTGGATTGGCTTGGGTTGGCGGAGGTGAGTATGAAGTCACGGGTGGTTTCTGTGACTTGTGTGCTGGTTGACGCGTCGCATATGCCGGTTGTACGTACGTTTGCTGCTGCTGGGCTGCACCGTATTGAGGTTGGGCCTGTGCTTGGGACTGAAGTGGCACTTGATGGGTGGCACTATATTGAGGTTGAGAAGGATAGTTTTCAGGTGGTGGCTGATGAGATTGATGACTTGCATATGTTTGTTGTTGCGGCGGTTGGGCCAGTGGTGGTGCAGTGTACTGGTTTTGTGGTTGTTGGTATTGGGATTGATTTGGGTATTGCGGTTGAGCTCCAGATACGGGACCGTATGGATCTGTCGGTTGACTCCAAGCAGTCTGTTGCGGAGAGATTAGAGAAGGAGTCACAGAGGATTGTTGAGGACCAGCTGGCTTTCCTTGAAATGAATTTTGTCTTAGGGGAGCCGGGGAAGAGGCCGAAGATGGTGGGGGGCTTGGATATGGTGCTTGGGCCGTTGGCGGGGCGTTTTGATATTGTATGTAAGTTTGATTGGGATTAGGATAAGTTGCTGCGTGAGATGACTGTGGTTGCTGATAGACGGGTACTGCTGGTATTGAAGGGCTCGGTGTGTGCAACGGAGCTTGTTGCTGAGCGGGATAGGCGGAGCTTGGAGAAGAATTTACCGCGGGAGGAGGTTGCTGGTACGCCTGAGTTCGGGGTGGTTGATATTGAGTTGGTTGAGCTTGCTGGTAGCTTGGTTGTTGGTATTGCGGTGTTTGAGGAATTTGTGGAGAGCAAGCTTGGTGCGGCTGATAGGCAGCAGGCTGTGTTGCGTACTGGGGATTTGGACTTTGTGTTTGAGGAGCTTGGTACACAATTTGCTGAGGTTGATATTGTTGATTAGGACTCTGTGCTTGATGAGGTTGGATATACTGGTGTTGTTGCTGGCTAGGCGGAAGATAATTTGGGGCACTTCGAAATTGTTGAGCAGGTGGGGGATAGCTGGGAACTCCTCGTTGCGGCTGCTGATATAGAGGCTTCCCAGTCAGACCGTCAAACAATGGCTTTCCCGTTGCACCATCGAAGAGGGGTTTTTCTTGTTGAATTGCATGCAATGGCCTTCCGGTATTGCCGTCAAAGAGAGGCTTGCCTGTATTTCCATCGAAAAGTGGTCGATTGGCTGGAGCCTTTTGAACGTAAGTGACTTGTTGGTATGGCTGCTGGTATTGGATAGGGGGCGAAGCAGATGATATTGATACCCGGTGGATGACTTTTCCGGTTGCTCCATCAAACAAAGGTTGGCTGGTAGATGGCAATTGCTGAAAGCTATGTATGCTTACCGCCGGTGATTTGGTGACTTGGAGAGGAGCTGGGTAAGGCGATGCAGCTTGCTGGTAACTTGGAGGTGGTTCTGGGATAACGGAAACTGGCCTTGTAGGAGCTGGAGCAATGTACTCAATATGAGGGCTTACTTGGCTGACTGGGGAGAAGTTTCTTTGTGGTTCAGATACTGGATACTGGTAACCTTGGGGTGCGTTGGCTGGAGTGGCCGAGAAATGCGGAGTGATGTATTCTGGGTGAGGTGTAGCTTGGCTGAGAGGAGAGAGATTTCTTTCCGGCTCAGCTGTTTGATACTGATTATCCTGAGGTGCGTTTTCTACACAAGCCGAAGCTTCAGGGGTGAAAGAACCTTGGTGAGATGTAACTTGGCTGGCTCGAGAGAAGCTGCTTCGTGGTTCAGAAACTGGAAGCTGGTAATTTTGTGGTGCGCTGCCAGGAGATACCGAGAATTCGGGAGTGTTGTATTCAGAATGAGGTATAGCCTGACTGACTGGAGAGAAGTTCCTTTCTGGGCCCGCCGTCGCATACTGGTAGCTTTGAGGTGCGTTGACTGGAGGCTCTGAATATTGAAGACCACTGGATTCTGGCTGGGGTGTAGCTTGACTAACAGGTGGGGGTTTTCTCTCCGGTTCAGTTTGATATTGATGAGTTGGAAGCGGTTGATTGAGGGAAAATGGGATAGGTTCAGCGGCGTACCCTTGACAAGGAATTGCTTCTGGCTCGACTTGCGGAGGCAGATAACTTGACTGAGGTGTATCGGTGGGAGGTGCTGTCGATTCAATCGAACCGTATCCCTGATGAGGCGCTACTTGCCTTACAGAAGGGAAGTATGGTTCTTCATCTCCTGGGAAGTGATGCGGGGATGGAGGGAGCTGATACTGCTGCGCCGAGGAGCGTGGTCGTGGTGTTTGAGGTGGTTGCTCTTGGGACCATTGCGACGACTTGTCATGTGTGTTGGGCACCTCGGAATATGAGGTTATCGTGGCACTGTTCATGGGCTCCGAGTTTGAGATTGACATCATGGATACTGAGGATGTCAATGCATCGTGATGGTCAGCTGCAGGTGGTCCGCCATGATTCTCAATCTGATCTGCCATTTTGGTGTGGGGTAAATGAGGTGAAAGGAGAAGAATCATCTGCAGCGGGAGGGCTGGATTTAAGAGAAACGAGTTGCGCCCTATCGTATCAGGTCTCAATACGCCTCTGGCGCCGAATCCTCAGTCCTGTGGAACAGAATTTACCTTCATTGGATCCACGCGTTGTCTGAAAGCCTTACCGTCTCAGCCAGACTCAGATTTCACCTGACTGCCAGAGAAGGTTAGTGAGGTACCAACTTTGAGGTTGGGATGAATATGATTACCGTGGATGCAAGGTTGGGATTGGGCCCAAGATGCAGGCAAAGGGCTCACATGTATGAAATGAATACAGGAGAGAGGGCGCAAGAGATGAAACTGGGTCAACTCAAGCGTTCAGAAAGAATGCTGTTGGATGAGCAGGATACGAAGTACAGTACTTGTGCCCAGAACAAGCATTGGCAAGGTTTTGCAGGTGGTGGCTTTCAGCCCCAAGCCACGTTTTGAGAGACGAGAAAAATCGATTCATTACTGGTCCATATACTTTGTAATACTCTGCATTTATGAAAAAGATCATTCGGGTCGAAAATAGATTTCATCGCTTCCAACTTGGGTAGATTTGATCCGAAATAGGCTGGCTGGGGGTTTGCCAGTTCAGGGTCGACATATCCAGCATACAATCTCAATGTGGATGCGGGGTTCAAGATGTCGCTCGTTCTTGTGTTGAATGGTCCAGTCGCGTCTGAGCCCTTCACGATATCACTTCTTTTTTAAAGATAGAATAAATTGTCTCGATGTCCGTGAACTGTGGCATTAGATGCAATGTCGCCGATTGCTCCCCCTTTGAAGTCGAACACCGCGAACCAGATCAGTGTGCCCGTGTCGATTGAAGTTTTTGAAGAACGGATCGCTTTTGGCGTAGAAGGCTGATTAAAGGTCTCCATAATTCAAAGCGACGTCTTCTGCCCAGTTCCAACCAAGCCAGCCAGACCGTCGTCGAAAATAAGCTCATTGGAATCGCAGTGATTAGGGGAGACGGAGGTCATATTTAGAGTCTCCCTTCAGCTTGAGTTCCAAAGAAGGTTCCTGAGATGATCTTTCTTAGTTTGAGTATGACTTGACTTGCGAGTTGTCGACTGACGGCAGACCTGTGATCAGAGACTGCCATGTCTTGAAGTGGACCGCAAGACTGGAAAATGGTCTCCCGCTGGAAGTGTAGGAGCATAAAACAGTTTTCGCTGGGTGCAGCCTGTGTGATGATTTTGAATCCTGTGACGATTCCGAACGACGAGCCAGCTCCTTTCATGGCCCACAGGAGGTCTGGGTTTTCAATGGCGGAGGCTGTGACTTGGCTGGAGTTTGCAAGGACAGCTGGTATTCAACGGCATGGTTCATTACAGATCTCCACATACGAAAGGCCACCTATTGTTGCGTCTCCACTGATTCTAACATTAGGGCATGTTCCATGAGCCATGGCACGATTTCCAGCGCCGAGGAGTTTGCTGGTGACGTCGCTGAGTTTGGTTCCTCCCTCATCCGATTGTTGGAATCTAGGTGTCATTATCGATGGAGAATTGTTGAAAGTTCTTCATGTCGACGACAATAGTATTAGCATCACCACCTTCCAGGGCTCGAAATGTCGGCGGGAGGAACGCAAGATGGAGAGCACGACATCTGAATTGCTCCCCGCTCGGAATACCTGCAGACATATTGACAAGTACTTGGATGCTTGAGGTAAATTGAATGTTCAGACGAGAAGAAGCAGCCAATACAAAGGAGTCTGAGGGGATATCCGAGAGAAGTGTGAACATGTGAAACCGACCGCAGGTTGTAGCTTTAACCGCCGCATCTTGCTTAAACAGTTGTAACATGTGTAATATATGATTGTAGGGATCTGGTCAGCCGTCTCGGGATATCTGACAGGAAGGGGGTTGACAGCGACATTAAGATTGTGGGGCTTGACATCAGTATATCAAATAAGTACCTATAATATCAAAAATCTGGCCTTGATTCTAGGACCTAGATGTCACGGTTGTCATAGTAAATGATCTAAACTTTAACTAGTTTCGCTGTAGGGAATAATCGATTCTCGTACCAGCAACTCTACTATCCTCTTTTATTAAATAAATGTTACTTTATAAGCAAGGGTATATTGTAGGCATTTATCCAGGGTGTGCCACTAATAGAAAGTCACGATTCTTTGGCCTTTAGGGACCTTTAAGACCTTTGGAAAGGCTTTACGGAATTTATTAGAACCCTTTTCGTACCAGGGCTCCTACTACGCAGGAATAGCCGCTCAAGGGCTCGCCCTACAAAAGCTTTTTAATGAACATTTACAGTATTTGTGAGAGGGATAGTCTTAGTTTTATTAATTTAGCTTAGCCGCCGACCTGACTTAGCATGCTTCCATCAAGCCGATTTCGCTGGTGGCAAAACAAAGGTGGGAGGTGTAATAAATATATGGGCAACCCACCCTTGATATAACGATGCATGCATTGTTTGTTTCATGGTCGTGGTATTATATGACCACGAGCATAAGCACGAACCCCACAGGAAAGGCAGGTGGGGAGCATGGGAAGATTGTGCGACTATATGAAGTATTCTGCAATCTTGCAGAATAGTACTAGTTTCCGATACGTTTCCTTTGTCGCCACACCTCCCCTCACCCCCATTTTCCCACCGCCGGTCGGTGGACAGCTTAATATTGCTGTCGTCGTGCGAGTTCAAGGCGACTTTATCTGCGCTTTAAAACCCTAGATAAGGATGTTATCGTCGTTAGGAAGAAATGGGGGCATTTGGAGATATTCAAAGCCAAAAAACTTGAACCACGTTTACTTTAAGCAAATATCCCTTCTTACAATTACCTTATTTTATGGAGAAAATCGAGCTAAGGAAACGTTATCCTTAATCGGATTTATACTTTGGCATTGTCAAGGATATTACCTTTTTGTCTCATTATCTGCTTCCCAGACCACAGTATCTCGGTAAGTTATGTATTTATCGTTTTCCTAGGTTGGCACAGATACTTGGCGATATAAGATACGGTTGTCACTCAAGTGGCAATTCAGAGGGTGTAATACTTACTCCCCGCTCCCCCCCTCCTCCCCCTTTCATAGTCTTAACAGTTAGCGAATCTGCAGCAGAGAAGCCGTCTTCAAATTCGTTTGTAGAACTATTCAAATTGTGTCAATGCTTTTGCAATAATCCATCTACCACCATGTCCCGTTCTCCATCAGCCGGAACTCCAGCTTCAGCAAGTCGATCAAATACCCAGGCTGCTCCTAAGCTACGAGAAAGTTGTCATCAGTGCGCAGCCGCAAAAGTCAAGTGCGATAAACAAAAGCCACGATGCGGGCGTTGCGTGCGGCGTAATCTGACATGCGAGTACTTCGTTACCAAGCGCGCTGGTCGGAAACGTGCCACTCGTCCAGATTCTATTATAACCACGACCAAGAAAAATAATGCAGCCAACGGTCAACCAAGCCTGCCGGAGTCTTCAGAGAGAGATGCAATTTCATTACCCAACCTCATCCAGCCTTCGCCAAAGCAGCCGGTAACTGGTTATTCGAACACATTCCCGAATCTTCTCTCGCCAATGGATCATCCATCGTGGTGGACGCGCCAACGACATTGATGATTTCCTGGCCACTTTATACTCACTGCCTTCGCCAGAAACACTTGTGCCTGACCCCCTTCCGCAGCACAACCTTGATTCTGGCGCCATCAACAGCGATCTTCTAGATTCCAATGGGGCTTTCATGGCACTCGAGGATCCGTTTTCATTCATGGGCAAAGCGTTCTCTGAACCTCCAACTCTTTTCACGCCCATGACACCCCCCGATAGTGGCGCTTCTCCCGTCAGCGAAGCCAGGAGTTTTTCCATCCTTATATCACCTGATTCAACGTGTTCCTGTCTGGTAAACGCACTTGATCTTTTGAAGCAGCTCTGTCCCAAGCCTTCACTTGCCTGCCCAGGTCTTAAGGAGTTCTCTTCTGGGAATATGGAATTGCAAACACCAACCATCCAATCCGTCATCGCCGAGAACGAGCAGACCATCGAGGTGGCAAGCAATATGCTTCAATGCCCATGCTCTAAAGATGGCTACCTACTCGCCCTCATGGCACTTATTACTTTCAAAGTCCTAAGCCGGTACACCCCAGTAGGGCGAGAGACTTCAATGACGGATAGCAGCTGGCGTTCCCTCCTTATGTCTCAGTCTGACCAGCAACAACGACAATCTCCCTGTCATCATGAGCAGTTGCTACGATGCCCACCAGACGGCAACGGCTGTATTGATGGCGAGGATCAAGGCCGCATGCGTAACCGGCTTATTCTTAGTAGATTGCATCGCGCGCAGCAGTTAGTCAACCTACTTTCAACGCAACTCAAGAAGCACGCAGAAGGGCAGGAGATATCTGGCGATCAGGGCCATATTACTTGGCCATTTTCGGGGTTAATATTGACAAAACTCGAATCAGATCTCCGGAATCGTCTTCGAGACTTGTCACTTGAGATTGTAGATAGGTTACGGCGAGAGTAGGGTGGTACGATTTAACATAGATATGATGACGGGATTTTTAAACTGAAGACTATCAAATCCTTTAATTTTCCAGGTCCGCTTCTTTGTTGCTAGACCATAACACCTCATGCATTTCAACAGCTTGAAACTGTTCGTAAAAACCAAATACAGGATGTTCAGAGCTGTCACCTACGCCTCCCCTACCTCGCCATCCTCGAAAACCGGGGCGAGAATAGCATTATCTTTATGGATGCTGTGACTGGTAGTCAACCTTAAATTTCACATAAGGGACTAGTTCACCGCCTTTCAAGGGGTGATCTCAGGTATTTATGGCTCCGGGGCTTTTACGGGGGTAGTCGATCAGAGTGTGACATTTCTGGCGCCTGGGACTAAGCATTGCCAGCTTGCATCCCTCACCCCTTACCCCCCTACTTAAATACGGCAACATCCCTCTACTAGGCAGTGTCCGGACTTTTACTCACCTCTGTATATTCTCATGCAAATGTGTCCATGAACAGGACTTTCCCTTGAAAATTACACATTATCAATGTACCTATATTCGTCACAGCTCTAGCACAACGACACCTAGATACTAGTCTGTTTTCCATGGCTCTAGAGACGAGTATGCGATGCCAGTTCGGAGGAGACACGGGTGAAATTGTTGCTACCGTTGAAAGTCTAGCAGAGCATTGCCAGAAGCTCAATCTCACACCCTCAGACTCAAACTCGCTGAATGCGGCCCAGGAGGCGCAGTGTGCTCGACTGCAAGCCTTGGCTACAGTAAACAAGCTCCAGATACTACTGAGTGAGCCTACGGACTTCCTCCAGCAACTGGCGTTACAAATGCACCTCCTCTCTTTTCACTGCCCTTCCACTGACTGGTGAGATTCTAACTTTAACATATCAATTTACAGAACCAGCTCCTCTCCTGTGTGTAGTGGCTTGGCGAATTCCAGATCTTGGCTTGCGTCCCCCTTACTGGCAGTGTTACCTTCAAAGATATAACAGAGCTCACAGGTGTGCCTGAGTCCCAACTCTGTCGAGTAGTACGTATGACGGCCACTTCAGGCTTTCTAGATGAACCACAGCCAGGCCATGTTGCTCATAGTGCACTTTCGGCACCATTCGTTACGAAGCCCTCTCTTCATGATGCAGCTAAGTTCCTGTCCCAAACGGTGAAACTCGCAGCAAATAAACGAGAGTGCCTGTAGTGCGGCTTTCAATACCTCCCGGACTTTTGTCAGTGCTTGTGGGCAACAGGCAAAGCTACAGCGACAATGGCTGGCCTATATGAGGTATGGGATGAGTGAGGTAGAAGTCAATGTCATAGAAATCCTCAAGCGTCTTGATTGGATCCGCCTTGGTAGTGCCTGCGTGGTTGAGGTGAGTCAATATCTGTTCGTGCTTAGCACTTCTGACTGACATTTTCTCTTTCAATTTCAGGTAGGTGCGCAATCAACGGCGATAGCGAAGGCCCTTACAATGCTACATCCTGCCCTTTACTTTGTCATCCAGATGAGTGAGCCCAGAATAAGTTGTCAGGTACCACAGCAGCTCAGTTGTAAAATTACAATTCAAGGACGATCCCCCGGCATCCCACAAAGTATCCACGATGCTCCGGTATACATTCTTCACCTTCCTTTACCCTCACCTCAGCTACCTTCATATTCTCTACCGATGTATGGACACTTATTCTTTGCTTTTTATGCCCCCATCTCAAATGAGCAGTTTCACCCCCCATGTTTAGTTACTGTTGATCGTATGGGTTGTTGACGTAATGGGACGTTCCTATTGGTCAGCATCCAAACCGGTCTTGGCGTTCTATTAGTCAGCACACCCAAACCGGTCCAACCCAAGCCGGTCTACGATACAGGTCTACTATAATAGTGGCACGCTATGCGTTCGGCATATATATCTTAAAGTGTTGATTTTAATATAGTATATAATAAAAAATACAAGTTATACTTAAAACGAGCTTATTAGATTGCCTTCCTAGTAACCTTTAAACTTAGTTAATACCCTTTATATTACTACGTTTAACAGGTTATAAGCCCGGAATTATAGCACTCGATTCTTAACGTTTTACTTATTACTTCTAAGGAGCTAATACGACAATATTTAGAAAGTTACCAAATAGTTACTATAAAATAACTTCTTGCTATATAGTAGAGGAAGTGCAATAGACTAGCGGCTACGAATCAACTATATTTAGACTAGCCAATGGTCTAGACCAGACTAGACTAAACCTCTTTTTGCAGACCGAAATATTTTTTTGCAAACCGAAATATATTTTTATAAACCGAAAACTAGACTAAACCGAAACTAGACTAGACTAAATAGGCTAGCCTAAAAATAAATAAAATTGCAGACCGAAAACTAGACCGAACCGAAACTAGACTAGACTAAATAGGCTAGCCTAAAAATAAATAAAATTGCAGACCGAAAACTAGACCGAACCGAAACTAGACTAGACTAAATAGGCTAGCCTAAA
>JAPZPB010000167.1:0-77438 GCA_037952635.1 Bryoglossum gracile | reverse complement strand
ATATATATAATAGTAAGAGGCTTAAGGCTAAGGTTAGTTTCTGTTGCTCTAGCAACGACGGTGGCCCGAGCGCCAACCTCTAGCCTATTTAAGAAGGGGTTCCCTAAGAACCTCTTTCCTCCTTGTATTTGCTCTTTATAAGATAGCCTGCGAATAAGATTAGTTTACCGATCTCCTCGCGCCATTATAGCCGTCCTACTATAGTCTTTAACTTATATAGGACATTAAAAGGAATAATAAACAATAAATAAACAAACACAGCGTTAACTACGTTAAGTGTAACTAATATACTAATATCAAGTTCCGGGAGAACGCTCTACGATCTCGATTCCAACGGCATATAACCTTCTTACTCCAACCTTATTTACATTACTTTAGCAAAGATATACCTATTAGAAAACGGAGAAAGACTAATCGGTACCACGGAGCTATTTAATAAGTTGAATTTCTTTTACTTTTCAATATTTTTAAAATTAAAGGCCTATTTTTAATAGTAAAAATAAGCTCAAATATATTGTTTCTTTATATCTATTATTTATTATAAATTTAGATTAATTTTATATATATTGGTAAGTATAAGTACTGGTAAACTTTTATTAATTAAAGTAAAGTAATAGCTATTATATTACTTAAATTTACTTATTTGATATACTGTTAACAAACAGACCACTATTTATGGCAAGCAAGTTTAAAAAAAAAGACAATCGATGTCAATTCTGAATATCAAAATAAGGGTTGGCTATCTCACGCCTAACCAAGTCCAGATATGGCAATGCCGGATATATTCAAAATACATTTGTGCGTCTTTTTCATGTCCAGTGTGTTCACCCAGAAGCTACATTTGCCGGCAAGTCCGCTAAACAGCCCAGCGAGTCTAGGCTATGCCTACTTCTTACTAGGGGCGTCAAGATGAATGGTTTGGATCTTATTGCCATCTTCATCATATGCGACAGCGGTGATGTGGTCTTTCGGGTCCCCAGCACTTTTGTGATCGCCCTCACTATAATCATCGTTAGACGGAAGCTCACCGAGTGAGGGCGTTCAGACAATATATACCGGGAAATGAGTTTCTTGGTATTAGGAGGTAATGGCTTCGTGCTCTTTTCAACTGCTTCCTTGAGAGCAGGACCATGAGCTGCTGCTATATCTGAGGGTCGCATCCATTCCGTCGTTTCTGTTGCAACTTCGCAGGCGATCTCAACACCAAATTTGACGATTTTACCAACAGGAATGGCCTTTTTGATCACGTTGCCGGACATAATGGGTTGTGGTGAGGCCTTGGGAACTGAAAAGTGTAATACTGTTGAAAGGAGGACAATTTGGTAAACAAATGCTAAGGATTCAAAGCGCAGCTTGTGAGGGAGTGTAATGTTGGGGTGAGAAGATGAAAGTGACTATTTTCTGGTATAGGAAGGACTTCAGCTTTACTCTTCTTTCTTATACCTTCATTCCCGTTAAGGGCCAAAATCCCAAATTGAATATGCGCTCTCTAAGTAACTGTTGGTATTGCCAACGTTTGAGAACGCAAGCGCTTTCCCGAGCTGGCTGTTGTTGGACCAGTAAGTGTCGTCCATTGCTTGTTTAATAATCAATGAAGCAACTTTTTAGAGAATCGCTCGAATGTGATTAATTTTACATGCAAAACCAACACCGAGTTTGTTGGTGATGGCCACGTCCGACCCACATAGGCGAGGAAGCAAGGCGCCAAGGGCTTGCGAAGTGACGAAGGAAAAGTTGCAAGGCGGACAGTTATTGCCAAGCGCTATAGAACGTATCCAACAGAGATTATGTATTGCATGCCGTCGGCGGCTATCGTGGGAATATTCAGCCAAACTGTTAACGCTGGTGTTTGAAAGATACGAGCTACCTTATGCCCTTAGCGCTATCCTGAATTGTCACACGTGATTAGTCTTCACATCAGCCACATGATTGGCCGATCAAGAGGCCTGTGCGAGGTTGCACAAAAACAACCTCTGCTACTGTAAGACTGGCTGGCTATATCACGTCAGGACATGTCGCTCAATTCCATATTATTCGAAACTTCATGCAAGTATCACAGTATAAGACGAGATCGGATTGAATCACAGAGCCCTTCATCAAGCCCTCGCTCTCATCGGCAACCATCGTTCCTTCTTTCATCATTTTTCTGCCGGCCGTTACTATCCCAACTTCCCACATTTCTTCCATCCCAAGAGAGATAGTTCAATAATGGCTGCTGGTATTAAGATTGGCCAACGACTCGAAGGAAAAGTCGGAAGTTATCTTGTCTCTGCGCAGGTCGCAAAAGACATCTGGACTGCCACGTGAGATCAAATCCACCCGACTCAACCTTCTCCTATCTAATTACTGCCAGGAAAAGCAACTCTCATGCTGGAAAAGTTATCATCAAGTCAGCGCCGCAGGAACGCCTTGAAAACGAGCGGGATGTTTTAAAGCATTTCCGCACTTGCCCGTATATTCGCCAGGTGCTGGACGAAACCAAAAACCCTCCATCTTTGATTCTCCAATACTTGGACGACAATCTGCTACATGCATCAAGTGTAAAGACTTTAGCAGGTTTAGATGTGAAGTTTGTGGCAAAGAGAGTACTCCAGGCCATTCAGGCTTTGCATGAAGATGGATACACACATACTGGTATGTTCACTGAGATCTTTTATGCCACCTCAAATCAGATCTCAACACTTTAACTAACATATATACTCGCAGACATTAAATCGGACAACATTCTTGTTAATTATGACACTGGATCATCTCGCTTTGCCGATGTCCAACTGGCTGATTTCGGTGATGTTACTCGGATAGATCCCAAGAATTACCTTAAGGTCGGGATGGATGGACCGCATGTGGGAGCTGCTATCTTTAGAAGCCCTGAGGCCATGATGCAGCTTAGATGGGGGCAATCGACTGACATTTGGTCATTTGGCACGACGGTAGGTGATACTAAGCAGGTTTAAGAGTGTATTGTCTGAATTGCGCTTACGATTTCATAGCTTATAAGTCTGATTTGGGGTCTCAACTGGCACATGTTCAAGCCAGACCCCAGTGATGCCACAGCTGGCGATGAAGAATATCTGATCCACATCATTATAAGACAACTAGCTCACTTTGGTCCTGTTCCTAAGTCTTATATAGATCTCATTCCCAGAGAGGATGGTGATAGATGGTCAATTCTAGCCTCAGCTACCCAATACATCAAGGACAACCAGAAGCAAAGGCCGTTTAAACTAATCGAGGATGACTGTCTAATAGAGGAGGACCGGGAGTTTCTGTTAAAGGTTATGAAGTTGGACCCGAGGGATCGTCCAACTGCGAAGCAGTTGTTACAAGATAAGTGGTTCAATGGTGTGATGTAGGTGATCATCGTGTTTTTGTACTGCACTCATGAGTGACTGGATCTGTGTTATTTTGTGGGTGTTGGGGGCGGGAGGCGCAGAGCTGGACAGGTAATTCATCTGAGAAGGGACATTAATCTCCCCTCAAAATTCAAAAGACTACAGAAAGCAGATCATTCTCCTACATCCCTCTATTCTACTGTGAATATAAGTCTAAGAGAGAATGCACTAAGCATTAGTCGAACTCACGCATTCTTGGTATTAGCACTTCACTTAAATCAAAGTCGAAGTCAGAAGTCCTCGACACAAGACAAAAGACGGCAGCAAAAGAAGGAAAGAAAAATTGCAACCCAATATCTATTCTATGATGTTGCTGTTTTATGAAAATTCCTGGATCTTTGTTTTCAAGAAATAGTCCGATCAGTTCCTATATACAACTATATAGCCCAGTGCACGCCTGGTTAGATAATGTCCTCTCCCTTACAAAGTCTTGAAGAAGCCTAGATCTTCTTCGATAGCGCTTCGAGGCGCTTTTATATAGTGTAATTATTAGCGAGCTAAATCCCGAGGCTTGGGTCGATTTTTTGCTAGTCGTTTCTTGGCTGGCAATGCTTCGTCTGCTTTACAGACTACAAGTTACAGGATTAATAAATCTAAATTCACCTCCTGGGCTGCTGTTAGATATATCTGTCACACAACTATTAATAAGGTTTACAAGTATAAAAGGTGGAAGTAAAGCAGCAATGATCAGCTACTTTTCTATTATACTATTAGTTAGCCTTTTGCTGGAATACCCAGAAAATAAACTGTAAATCTTAAATATTATTCGTTTACTAATTAGTTAAGGCTCCATATGTAGCCCTCACGCCTATATTATTATACAGAGTTCACCGGTCAACCTGACTAATCAGTGTATTGCATCCACCGATCGGAAGTTACGGATGTAATGGCATGACACGCTTGGGATAGACAAAGCGGCACTAGAATACTTAGCGTCAATTGAAATATTCAATTCCCAGTGGATGATTTGATCCGGATGAATAGTCTAAAGAGGTTGAGTAATTAACTATGATTGAACATTCCAGCTTATATGAAGATTCCATAGGTTCTGATTTATCAGGATTATTCTGAATATCCAAGCTAGGTGGATATTAGTGCCGCTTTTTCTGCCAAGGACGCACGAGCAAACCTTCGTACAATGCTTAATAATGGTCGAGGTTCGTTGTCGATAAAAGACGGCTCCTGCAACTACAATCTAGATCACCTCATCACCTCATCCCCTCATCATCTCCAATATATCTTTTAATCACCATATTCATTACTTACCATCTCATCTCATCACCTTTCACAACACGCCCTCCTCCTTTCCCCTACTTACCTCATGGCTCTAGCAATCCCCAAAGACTCCATCGTCCTTATTACTGGTGTTAATGGCTACATAGCCTCTCACGTAGCGGATCAACTTCTCCAAGCCGGGTATCGAGTTCGAGGAACCACTCGTGATGTGGCAAAAGTAAAGAGTCTGAGCGATCTCTGGGACAAGAAATTTGGGCCTGGAAGACTTGAGCTTGTGACTGTACCAGACATGTCCAGAGCAGGTGCTTTTGATGAAGCTCTGAAAGGTAGGCTTTCTCCTCTTATAAAGAAAGCTTAAACGTACTCATCGAAGCTTAGGGGTCTCTGGCGTGGCTCATGTTGCATCCAACCTTTCATTGGACTGCAATCCCAACAACGTGATCCCTGGCGTTGTCGATGCAGTCACCGACCTCATGAGATTAGCAGCCAAAGAGCCCAGCGTCAAACGCTTCGTCTTCACCTCCTCCTCTACAGCAGCCGTATCCCCAGTCCCCAACAAAGAATTCTTAATCGACACCAACACCTGGAACGAAGTGGATGTCAAGGCTGCCTGGGCACCACCGCCTTACAACGATGATCGGAAACGGGCTGTGTATGGTGCCAGTAAAACTGAGGCCGAGAGAGCAGTCTGGAAATTCGTGAAGGAGCAGAAGCCCGACTTTGTTACGAATGCTATTTTGCCAAATGCGAACTTTGGGTTGAGTCTAGTGAAGGATCAGCCCGCTTCGACTGGAGAGTTTGTGAAAAAGATCTATCGGGGAGATCCCGAGGCAATTGCTCAACTCAAATATTTCCCTCCTCGTGCGCTTGACTTTATTCCGTGAGCCCTAGGAACAAATGCTAACCGAGCCCCCAGAGTATTTTGTTGATGTCCAAGACACAGCACGACTTCACGTTGCAGCACTCATCAACCCGGATGTCCAAAATGAGCGTATCTTTGCCTTTGCAGAGCCTTTTACTTTCAAGTAAGCATCCTCTCTCCAAAGAAGCGAGATACATGCTGACATCACTAAGTGATGTCCTACGAATTCTTCGCAAGTTGCGTCCCGATCATAAATTTGTAGATGATTTCACAGACCCTAATGTGAGGGACCTCTCTAAGGTTGCAAATGAAAGGGGACTGGAGCTGTTGAAGGGCTTTGGGAGATCTGGGTGGACAAGTTTAGAGGAGAGTTTGAAGAATAATATTGACGGACTGTGAGCTGCACTAGCTGACTTAAATGGAGACGTATTGATTTTGGAGTTAGTCATGGTAGCTTGACCAGTTATGGACTCCAATTTTCAGGGTTCACTATCTTTTCTAAGTTTTGAAACCAGCCGAATATCCCAATCCGCTCGAATGATCAGGTCTGATCGATATTTCAAGTTCAATGAAAAACCTCTTTGCTCTTGAGTATGCCAACTTTGTTGTATTTTTTGCCGTATTTTGTGTTGTAACTCTAGTCGGATCTTGCTATAAAGTAATTCCAGAGTGTTGAATACCGATTTTGCATCGTTGGCTAGTGTCTGACTTAAGACTCTAAGAAACAGAAACAAGTAAGGCGAAAAGCATCTCGAACTTAATAAATAAGTTAATGTAAAATGAACAATTGAAGATTGAAGCTAGGGAAGACCTTAAATCCAATCCCAAAACAAGGCTTTAAAATCCAAAATCTCAGGAGGAGAAACCTTGCTCGAAACACCAAGTATTTAGCTAGTACCTGACACTTGATAATCAGTAAGCCTCCAAGTTAACGGAGAAGTTTGCCGCTGAATTGCAATTCTGTTTCGCGTTAAGGCTGCACGAGAGCTCTTTGATCGAGGCAGGGAGCTGGTCTGCAGCAAGGGAGGCACCTTGCCTTTGCCCCTCCACCCACCTTGTTCATCCGAGATTCATAAGAATAAAACGTGCAGGTAGCAATAAGCTTCATGCAGAAATTAATAGAGGGCATATGACGTAGTTCCGAGTCCCGACTGTTCAAATAGTTGCTTGTCCAAGTATGCGACAATTGTGTCGATGAATCGTGAGCTCTGTACTTGAGGACGGCATTTTCTGGACGAAATGAGAGCTACGTGTCCCAATATTTATTTTTAAATGGCAGGGAAGCTTCGAGAATATGGGGAGCCGTGATTTTGAGCTCTGGGCGAATGTTCTAAGTCAGTTGAAGCTGGGGAACCTTGCTGAAGCAAGTCAAGTCAGTGTACAAATCTGTGTTCTGGGGTAAGTGTGAGGATGATTAGAGGAGACCGGAACTAGGAGTAACGATTGGGATTAATAACTGCATTCAAAACATGGAAGGAGCTCAATACAAACTGACGAGGGAAAGGAACGAAACTCAAGCCAATTTGTGTGCCGCCAAAGGCTTTCTCCACCTTGGTTCACGGAATCTCTCTCCAGCTACCGTTATAGCTTCATGTCTCATCCACATTCTAATCTGGTATGTCCAATCTTTATTCACAAGGCCGCTCAAAATATGTCCCATAACTTCCCTCTATCACAAAGCTAAGTCCCATCTCCCTCTTTACAGGCCACCTATCTTCACCATCCGTATCCTCATATCCTTCAAATAATACCTCAACGGATACTGCCTAACCCCCGTCGGCAGCATCGGATAAAATACCGTCGCCGTCGCCATCATACCCCTAAAAAACCCCCTCCTAAACTTACTCGTTTTCAACCCATACTCCACCCTCATCCTTGGCGGCAACCACTCTGCCGTCAACAATCTAATCAAAGGCAAATTCATCCTGATCCAAAAAGGCCCAGCCTTGTTATACAAAAGATCATTTGCGACTTTCATGGCATGGTCAGTGATTTGTAGTGTTTCGATTTTTAAGTCCCAGTAGACCCAGAATGCTTCCCGGTCCTTGGGCCACATGTTGGGGGGAACCCGGAGAGAGGTGGCCATGACGGAGTATTCGCTGTAAACCTTGTCTGCAATTAAAACATCCAACGCCCCGAATATCGTTTCGTAGATGCCGACACCCGCGACATAGAGAGTAGCTGCGACCCAGAGTTGTAACTCTGGATCATCAGCAGTGTAGCCTGGTCCTCTGACAGACACGTGAGCTCGATTTACCCTCTCGATAATAGTGCGCTTCTCCTTGGGTGTACCGAATGTTATGCAGTACATGTAAGTCATCGTTGTGCGTAGTCTGTCATCTGGACGGGAGGCAAAATTGCTGTTTTCATTGACTCCTTGCCCGACACCCGGATTTGCAACTTGGAGGAGAATAGCGACGCCGCCGGCTGCGAGGAGGATGGCTTCGCGGAGGATCATTTGGACGTTTTCGGTTTTGTAGTCGGGGGAGAGAACTAGGAGATCGTCCGAGGGAATGACGGAGAGCTGTTTGGCATTTTCTGAGACCTGGACTTTCTCGTGTTCAGACGGCTCGGAAGAGGGTGTTTGAGGGAATATTTTCGCTCTCATCTCACACATTGTGAGATCGATGACTTAACACAAGAGGTTAGGTTGAGTAAATGTTGGCCGAGTTTGTGTGGTACTGGTGTTGGTCAAAAAAAGTGTAGATATCACAGAGTGTTAAGAAACTCTTGACAATAAATTCATGAATGGCTTCATTGCACATGAATAAGGGAGGAGCGGTGACCTAAAACTCGGCTCTTGAGTCACTTGGCACTGAATGTCTCAAAAATGATCAAAATTATATTCGTTTAACTTAACTACAAAACGGGAGAACGGAACAACTGTAAGAGCGCTTCTCCAACCCAGACGGCTGATACTGTATTTTTGAATCCGAGCATAGACCTTGATAAGTATTCTTTGTACAACCTCAAACTCTCAAATAGATTTAGTCGTTTCGTGTCACAGTCAAACTCGAGCGAATGGAAGGTGGCGAGAGCGGCATACTAAGCCAGCGAGAACTGTGCACTGCAACGCCAATCGTGTATAACTACCGTGGCTGTTCACCCTCTTCGAAAGGGTGGTCGAGAAAAACATCGAGAGATGTGCTGTTGAAGAGATGTCGTTAAACTTGGCCCTCGGCGTTTGGCAGCTGCAGTCACAGGGGACCCAGCCCATCACCTGCAGCGTTTTAATATGAGGAACACATGCACACACTCGATCTCAAATTCAACAACCGATAACTTTAATTTTCAGTTGAATACCACCCTAGCATCCCGCTTTTGGGCATCGTCGAGTGATCACCATTGACTCGAGGATACCCAAGTCACCTCAACACCAAAGGCTGTCATACTCAGGACATCTCCTCTGGAAATCTCTGACATTGACTACCGAATGATAATTTGAGCAGAAAGTTCTGTGGTCGAGATCCTAATCTCAAATCCATGGGAAGGATTCTTCAAACAGACTCCTCGTGCACAGCACCAACGAGGTAGCTCCCGATGCAAGGCGTCTAGGAAGTTGAGTGGAAATGAGCATGTGAAGTATTCATTGTTGTGTGTTTTGTGGGGGACAGAGGACATTGGGGAGAACATGGCCTGCACGTTTTTGAATGCAGAGAACGATGTGCGGTGTTATCCATCAAGAAGTATAACATTCACAATCTATCTAGATTACCACTGATGCCTTCTTCTAATTATTGCAACATGCGTTCCTTGGAGAAGAGACAGGGGATATTGAAGTAAGTGAGAAGCCACGATGGAGACATCTGAAGGAGGCAACGGCAGAGCGCAAAGCTTAAGAGAAGTATTAGGACACGGTACATGTCATTTGAGCAAACAGGAATCTCAGCAGGACATCAGTCCATTCTCAGGACTTGTTTACTCCACAGCGGGCTTTCTTTGAAATCATTAAACACACTACAGGCAATATTAGAAGCTTTACAGTGTACACTGCTAGGGACCGTTGTTTCCCTTGCCATCGCACTTCCAGTATTGTAAGAGCAAGAAAAGCTGGATAAGTCGATCACGTGGCTGGCGAACAAACCTTCCCTTGGGGAGGCCAAGTAGAATTTTGACGACATACACAGGCGTCAATCCACTTGATGGACTTACATTCGCAGATCTTGTTGTTGTCTTCAATCCTCTTGCAGATGGGACATATCTGCAAGGGCATGCCATTTTGCGAAACCCAACTGTAGTGACTAGGTGACTTTCAAACTTGCATGTTTGGCCACCTTCAATCTCAAAAGAGACAGTCTACTAACAAAAGGCTAAGAAATGTATCACTCAACCTCCTCGTAGAGGGCCTAAACATGGCCATATGATATCTAGAAAACGTCATCCTCTACATTGCTAACAACACCGTCCTCATCAAAGCCACCATAGATCTCAAAATCTTTACTACAAAATCTGTCAAAAATTCTTGATTCAGAAGCCAAATATCACTGGCCGCTGGGAACTTTACCGTCCCCGCTTCAGGCAATTCAGCAGTGGACAACAGATGCTACGAGGCTGCTGAACAACCTGACTCTCACGGAAGATACACTGATTGTTCAGCCGCTGGTAGCTTGCTTCCAGGCGGCAGTGGGAATTAATAGTAGCTGGATCACTAATCCTCTTGGAGCGTTGAACTGAACGGCTTTGATGGGTGTGTTAGGCAAACTGTTGACGACTTTGGGCGGGAGCAACTCAACTGGCTCAGATAAATTTGTCTAGTTTGCTGAGTAATCTCGGGATCTGATAGCGTATTGTGATTAGATGGTATTCTTACTTAAAAAGGAATCGTCCGAATATAAAAGCTCCTTCCTAGAAACCCGGAATTCAAATTTCGCAACGATACTTTCCACACCCAATCACAACTCGACCTCGGCCAACTGAAAAGTTGCATGTGGCCCCCTGCAAGCATCTGACTGCCATTCCATCTAATATCAAGTCGGTTCAAAGCCCTCCCGAAGATAGCTCATTTGGTGCTCACCTTCTTCGACTCGCCACAGAACAAAAGACTTGCAGCCGTATTCTGCTTCCAACGACTCGTCTCACGCAAGGATGGTCTACATACCCCCGCCACCACCATCAAAGATCTGGACTCATGCTGAAGTCGCAGCTCATAATACGCCGAATGATCTTTGGATCATTGTTGATGGGTTGGTGTATGATTTGACGGAGTTCAAGAGTATACACCCAGGCAAACCAAAAGGTACGCATCTAGCTTGAACTGCGTTGCCTCTTGTTGCTTTTCGCCCGTTCTGGGATCGAACTTTCAACACTCGGGAATCAAAATGGATCGGAGGATAGAGCTGAAGTAAAGGCTGACAGTGATTTAAGTTCTAGAGAAGGTAGCAGGAAAAGATGCAACAGAGAAATTCAAAAACCACCACAATGTAAACATCCTCCGGACCCCAAAGTTTAACGGACTTTGCATCGGCCAGTTGGACCCAAAGCCTGAGACCAAGCAATCAAAGGGCTTTTTTAGAAAAATATTTGGGTTTAGAATGGGAGCTGCTGCTAAGATGGAGATGAAGGAAGCTGTAAACGTCAAGGTTGAGCGAAAGCCTGAGATTGGCGTGCTGGGTGAGACAAGATTGCGGAAGGAGGGGGGTGAGGGCATTATGCCATCTGTTGGGTTTTCTTAGCCACTTGGCCTAAAGTTTGCCTGGATTGGCATCTTTTGAGGCAACCCTTTGAGATTGAGTGTTCTTCTGCATCGCAACGGAGAGCGAAATCCTGAGGTCTGAAATGGGAAAGGTAGAACAGAGTATCATAAGAATTAGAACGCAAATATTCTCGACCTGATGACGTGCAAGTTTTTGACTTCTTGAACGAGATTCGAACTGTCAAAATTAAAGTCCAAAGCAGACTTCAACCTTGGAACTTCAATCTTTAGTACGCACCTATCCATCAGAGTCATTCTGAACGAACGGGCAACGGGGCAGCTACAGTAAATGTGAAGAAACTTCGGAAGCAGATAGCAGCACACGAATGAAGCAACCCCATAACGGGTATTGCCCAGTGGCTGCCACTTTTTAAAGATAGTGATGAAGTGACAGAGAGGCCAAGAGAGAGAGGAGTGCCGCGATTGAGTCTTGACCATTGATGCCTCAGGCCCCTCTAGTCCTCAACCTCACCTCTTCCCTCGTATCCAACCCCATAAGTATTTTCTTCCTGCATACAATTACACAACCAAAACACTCAACGCCTCCTATCACACCATCTTTCTCTGCACCCTTCCGAAGTACCGTAACCCTCCCACCGAAATTCCCAACACCACCTCGTAATTCCCGACAAATAATCCGCCCGCCCTCTCACACCCGCTCAACAATCCGACTCTCCCCCTCACACACCTACCTACAAAGATACCTACCCCTCAGACACGCAGACAGCCAGTGGTTGGAGTTTATTCACGGTTTTCTTTTCAGATACTGCTGTTGTAGTGGCTGGTGTAGCGCTGAATGCTGTGTGAGCTAGGCCACGCTTGACTTGTGTGAAGGGTGATACGGCGTATGGCAGCTATCAAGTGATGGGTTGGGTCTCTGAGAGTCACAAGCTCTAAGGATTTCAATTGGCTCAGCTGCTGAGGATGACGAGGTAGGCAGAATGTAGGCAGAATGTAAGACTCCTAAAGCTGCTAGTCCAATTTTCCGTCCAGTGATTATGCAGTTCCGAATCGTGTATTCTTCACTCTGTTACTAGTCTTGTGTCCAAGAAAAAGGGGGTAGCTTTTATGAGCTACTGGAAATGCAGGTGGGCTGTTCCTCTACATCCATCCAGAATGCCGCACTTCTGGGTCTCGAAGATGTACAACCCCGAAATGCTCTTCCTGGTGCGGATGGCCTTGGCATACCGGAAGAGATACAAGAGCTCGTGCTAGTTTGAGAGCAGCTGAAGGGTAACCCTAAGAGAAAGGGTTGAGGTTGTATTTTTACACACCTGTATTTGCCACTATTCTTGCAACCAAAATATATGACTTCGGCTCTGATACCCAGACGTCACAGCCGTCAGCCTCGCTAGCCTTTCTTCCTTCATTTGCAAGATCAGTGACCAACTCTAAGTTCGACTTATGAAGGCGATGCAGATTCCATTTGAGGACTTTGTAGAAGTCCCGAAC
Source organism: Bryoglossum gracile (assembly GCA_037952635.1). Lineage (NCBI taxonomy): Eukaryota > Fungi > Ascomycota > Leotiomycetes > Helotiales > Bryoglossaceae > Bryoglossum > Bryoglossum gracile. The sequence continues at coordinate 64,804 of JAPZPB010000167.1, read as the reverse complement.
ACAAGTTTGTGTTCTCAGCCCGCACTATGCCTTCATTCATTATGCCACCGAACCTTGCCAAGCCTTTGTATAATAATATAAGTCGCGGTCTTGCAACAGCCACACCGAGCTAAGCCCATTGGTTGATCACGCTCTGAACATGTTGTCATAACGACTGAGATGATACTGAGTAAGTGGGTGACTGGGTGGTGTTGTGCTGTAAGCTAGTCGCTTACTTTTTACCTTTATATGTTCAACCAAGTAGAAGGTAAGTAAGTGTGACGGACTTATAACAAACCTTTTACGACTTGATGCGTTCTTAAGACAGCACCTCGGCGTTTCAGCCAGTACTCGCTCGTTATGCGCACTACTGCTCACGAACCTTAGGGACTGGCGCAGGGTAAATAGGGAAGATGTAAGGAAAGCTCATATCTTTTAAGAGTTTTGGAGCTTTCTTTATTTTCCAAACGCTGAGCTGTACGAGGATTTATACGGGTTGGGGCCGATTGTGCAGTCATAGGATTGGTATGTTGCAGCTGAGGGGATGGTGAGATGGCGCGGGAGGGTGTGAGGAGACTAAAGAAGTGGAGCGCTGATATAGGAATGTATAAGTACCCCTTGATTGCGAACAGACAGAAATCAACAATAGACCTGAAGGAATAAAATTGCTCAAGGGAATCATCTCGAGTTATATAGAAAGCAACCTGGACAGTGGAAACAAACGCAACAGTGACCTATGCTTCAACTCTTCAATGCACTCACTCTGAACCCGGTCCTGTATGCACCGCCGCTCAATCCTGCCCATCTCAGCATATTGGGATGGAACAACTGGTTTGGATCTTTTAAAGCGAGTTGAGGTACGTCGGTTTCGCATATAGGATAAACGGTTGAGTACTTTCATGTACCCCTCAATCGGCGGCATTCAGCCGCTCGTCGCCTGCTTACACGAGGAATCCTGCCAGATTGACTCTATGATAGGCGATTCTGCTGGGAACAATTGCTGTTGCTGGTTCGATATTTGAGCGATGACCCTGCACGCCGCAAATGGCGTTGCAGGCCGCCTCCAATGCCCTGGTCGGCCGAACACACAGCCTTCATGTACCACTGCCATATGAGTTTGGCAAACGATGTTGGAGGCAACTTAGGCAAGACGGAGCGGTTGCCAAGCGCTAAGTAGGGCCATGTTCAAAGAGAAGAGAAAAGTTGGTGCAGCTGCAGTGCTTTCTTCTCTTGAGACACTGTCTTTCTCCTCCTAAGCACGGTGACGTCCTTGAGGGAAAATAGAACGAGATCGCTAATTTTTATCCAAAACTTGATTAGCAACCTTCATTCGCCAGAAAAGACTTCATTCAGCTCCTGCAAATTAATTCATTTCTAAAAAATTTAGCTAGAAATCCTTAGCTACGTCTTGAAAGTATTCAGTGAAGCCACGCTCTCGGACGAAGTGTAAAGCAAATTATTAGTAGCAAGCCTGAAGAGCAAACCTTGTATATCTGTAAAGCAGAACGCCGTGTCATTAGCGAGGGGGCGTGATACCCAGAACAGACCGGATTGTTGTTGCAATACTGATGGCTTGCGCGTTTTTCTTTTGAGCTCAATCCTCATAATTTCTGCAGATAGGACGCCACTCAAAAACGCTAGATACTTTGATTCTCCTAGTCTCCTCCTCAAGACCGATCTTGAACTCATCCCGAAGATAGTCAAACTGTTCTAGGCTCATATAACGACAATCATCGTCATTTTCTAGGGGTTTCTGTTCTCTGCAGTCCGTGTAATCACGGTGGTATTTATGAGCCACCGATCACATCCAGATATTAGACCTGTTCCACCAGGCAAGGTGTCCGAGTTGGGCATGAATTCTAAGTCCAGAATAACACGGAACCCCTTCAGGGACAGCATTGAAGCAATCAATCTTTTGGCCCGTTCGACTCCTGGAATTCCAACGTCAGTGTTATCGATTATAAACTCTGAGAGGATTTGGCCGAAAGAAAGGCAATGCATCTTAGTTAACTCCATTGGTTGGAAAGACGTTGACAGGGTCAAGATATGACATTCAAAGTTTCCATCAAAATACAGTTCGTATAGAGCGAATTCGAGGCGCACAATTAGTTGGTAAACTACGTTGCCGAACCAGAGGTGGTATTGACTGACGAGTGCACTGCGAGAACCCTGGGAAAAGAGAAGGGCCTGAGGTAAACAGACTTGGGTATAAAAACCCCAAGAGTGACGGCATTCGACCTCTATAAGCCTCAGAATGAGAGTAAGTTGCTATATGATAAGGCGAATCTCGACGGGGGGCTGGGAGAATAGAGGGAATTGCTTTTGATACCAGAAGTCACCCTCGGTTTGCTTCTTAAGATTTGGCGCTAGGCAGACACGAACTTCTGGAAAGCAATCCCAGCCGTGCTCACAGTGAGAATAGTCACTGCTTCCGTCTCCGTTATCTTCAGCCCCCAAAGAGGCACGACTGCTGGCGTCATTAACGAGAGGATTTGCTACTTGGTCGAGAATTCGCGGCTCGACCGAGAGTAGTAGCAGCTTGATTCAGAACATTGGCAGCTTGATCGTGAACACTGACTCTAGGGGAGCGAGCATTATTATCTTGGTCGAGGATGGAGGTACAGGTACAGTACAGTACAGTACATACTTAGCGCAAGCCAAATCAAGCCTCGACGATTCTCGCGTGAGAGAGGCGGTAGTTCCTACTGTAGGTGCAGCCCCAGTACGTTCGCACAGGTGCGTCAACATGCAGTACAGTATTACGAGACTGCGTTGTCCGAGATGTTCGCAGTTCGGAGCTGGAAAGTGAGTGGTACGGGCTCGAACACTGCTGGTAGTACTGTCTGTATCCTTCCTCTCCTCCTCCGTATGCGCCTCCCTCCGTATCTTCCTCATTACCAATATCAACTTGACAGTCTCCCCCCAAACTGGCAGACTCCTTGAAGAACTTCTGTCTTAGAATCTGGTTGAGGGCCAATCAAAGTGACAGCCGGTACTGTGAAGTTCCAAGCCACAACAGCTAGCCTGATGGAGATTATCTCGACCATAGTTGTCACGTGCACGTCTATACCCTTTTTGGCTCTAGCGTCCAGGGCCCCCTTTCTAGCTAAGTACGAGAGGAGATCAGCATTTTATTTCGAGTCGCACGGCACTTTCATCCCCTTCGAGGAACACCAAATAACTCTTCTGCCGCACCTCGAGAACTTCATTGTTCCTCTTCTGCTTCTGCCTTCTTCCACTCCCAGTCATTACGTTGATCATCATTCAATAAGGTACGTTTTACACTTCCTACCAAGGCACTTCGTACGAAGCACAGTGCTCTTCTTGCTGCAGCACAAACCCACGCCCGGGGCAAGTTAAATGACAGCTTCACCATCCCTGCCATTATTTGGGAAACCCCTTTTGCCGTGCGATTTGATTTCCACCAACATCCTCCAAAGTTTTTGCCAAACATCATCCTCCATCAACACCAAAACTAACACCACCGCGTCCGTAGAAGATCAATATCTACGAGCTCTTTCAGCGTCTTCCTTTCCATTGCGACTGCGCAGACTACAGCGACAAACGTGTACAGGAGAATTGGTATGTGCCGATCGTATTCATGCATTGCGCAACCTCCATCATCCTATCTATACGAAGCACAACTGTCAAAGCCTTCCTTCGACTTCTGGTGCACCCCAGATAGCTGTTGCTTAAAGGCTGTTGACATTGCCTGCTTTATATACCCAGAAGCTAATTTTGAACCTTTCTCCAGATAGATAGTTAAACTCGAACCTTCCTTTCAAACTACTTCGATCGATCTTACTTCGTCGACTTCAATACAATGGGTAAGCATTTCATCTCTTTTCAAGTAGCAGGCGCCGCGGAGTCCAGGACACATTTCTTGCACCGAGCTGCGAACCATTCTCTTCGGATACACACTCGGTCAGATATCTTGGAATCGGCATCGTGCTGTACAACAAACGAGTGGTGCTGTGACTAGGCAGCTTGCATGCTCTCAACCACCATAGGAAGCATCCTCTCAGACCTCGCAAACGAAATCAATAAGGTCTACTGCTCTTCGGCCATATACATCTTCAGGATGGCCGCCGCCCTGGCCAGCCTCCTCCCACAGTCTAGAGTCCCTCGTTCTGAGAGCTCTTCGAAAGGCACTGCTATAAAGATGAAGGAATCAGCAATGATTGCGGAATCTCGAGTCTATCCTGGGAGCCTGCATCGCCATCAGATTTCCAATGCTTCGGTTCACCAGTACCGGAGCATGCTCGATGTCGATACTCCCAGCCTCCAGCCCATCAAAGTTCAAAAAGAGGAATCCATGGAAGACTGGGTTACTGAGAAGCTCAGTCAGGCTGCTCGACAACATACTACGAATGATTGGGCTGACATTTTATGTTTTTACACAGCTACTAATGGAGCTGGACCAGTGGCACCCACGCGTGCTTCACCAGCACCCGTTGCAAATGGCAAGCCCGCATCACCCCAACAAGAGATTCCTCAAAGCGTAAGCTCTAGTGATCCCAAAATCGCCGCTCAACAAGCCTCGGATATGCGCAATATTGTTCGCAGAAAGTTGACTGGATTCGTTGGATTTGCAAACCTACCTAACCAGTGGCACCGCAAGAGTGTTCGTAAGGGATTCAACTTCAATGTTATGGTCGTTGGTATGTACAACCAACCCCTTTCTAACATATTTAATTATTTACTTACGCAATTCAGGTGAGTCTGGCCTGGGCAAGTCTACGTTGGTTAACACCCTTTTCAACACCTCTCTATACCCACCGCGCGAGCGCAAAGGACCCAGCCTCGACATCATCCCAAAAACCGTTTCCATTCAATCTATTAGTGCCGATATTGAGGAGAATGGCGTTCGTTTACGATTGACTGTTGTTGATACCCCAGGCTTTGGAGACTTTGTCAACAACGACGAGTCCTGGAGACCAATTGTGGATAATATTGAGCAGCGTTTCGATGCCTACTTGGATGCCGAGAATAAGGTGAACCGCATGAACATCGTTGACAATAGAGTGCACGCCTGTGTTTACTTTATTCAACCTACTGGCCATGCCTTGAAGCCTTTGGACATCGAGGTTATGCGCAGACTTCATACCAAGGTCAACTTGATTCCAGTCATTGCCAAGGCTGATACTATGACTGATGAGGAGATTATGGCTTTCAAGTTTAGAGTAAGTACTTGGGGTCTCTGATCGTTGAGTACAATACTAACTTGGCTAGATTCTCGCAGATATCAAGCACCATGCTATCCAAATTTTTGAAGGCCCTAGATACGAGCTTGATGATGACGAGACAATTGCTGAGAACAACGAGATTATGTCCAAAGTTCCCTTTGCTGTTGTCGGTGCCAACTCCGAGATCACTAGCCCTGATGGACGCAAGGTTCGCGGACGTCGTTACCCCTGGGGAATCATTGAGGTTGATAATGAGGAGCACTGCGACTTTGTCAAATTGCGCCAAATGTTGATTCGAACACACATGGAGGAACTCAAGGAGCACACCAACAATGCTCTCTACGAGAACTATAGATCCGAGAAGCTCACTGCTATGGGTGTTGCTCAAGACCCTAGCGTCTTCAAGGAGGTCAACCCAGCCGTCAAGCAGGAGGAAGAGCGCACATTGCACGAGCAGAAGCTTGCCAAGATGGAGGCCGAGATGAAGATGGTGTTCCAACAGAAGGTTTCGGAGAAGGAGAGCAAGCTAAAGCAGAGCGAGGAGGAGTTGTACGCACGCCATCGTGAGATGAAGGAACAACTCGAACGCCAACGAATGGAGCTAGAGGAGAAGAAGTCAAGGGTCGAGAGTGGTAGACCGATAGAGGAGAAGAAGGGGAGAAAGGGATTCTCTCTTCGTTAAGCTACACCATACCCTCGACGTACTCCCACCCCTCTGGTATCGCCACGACACATAGCCGCTTTACTTTCACTTCTTGTCTCTTTAATCACTTGATCCTTAATACTGCGAGAACTTGACGGGAATGGAGCACTTGGGAGGGGGCATAATAATCTTGGCTTCTGCGAGGCTGGGGTCATAGTGCTAAGCTATCGAACGGCAGCACAGGAGGTATTTGAGGAGTTTGCTTGCTTACTTGCCAGGAAAGGTGCGATGGGATGGTCGAATGAGGATGGAAAAGACTGGGAATGAGAAATCACAAAACTGGGCTTGGCTCCTGAGCGCTACTTTCTTCTTTCCTTAGCTTCTTTTGTCAACACACACACAATTCGCCCTCTCTTAAAAACCTCTTCCTAGCGGGTGTGGTCTGGTTTTTTCTTCGGATTACAAGCTGTATTTATTACGATAGCTCGAGATTTGCTCTCTCTTTGGGTTTTTCTTTTGATCCACTTTACTTCGTTACGAAATGAAAAGGGGGCTTTGTCTCATATTGCTTGGTCGCATATGAAGTCTCGGTGACTTGCAGATCTTGAGGATCTGATCAGCTACATGGCAGCTGGGAAGTGCCTCAAGCCAGATTCCTCGCATGCTGACAGGATTCGTAATAAGGGAAAGTTAACTAACGGCAAATTCTGAATCTGATTATGCTACTACGATAATACACATCCCAAACCTGTATACCTGGCCTCCAAACTTACCTCGTAACTGCACTTCTCCACTGCTTAATCACAGAAGCAATCCACATCTGCTTGCTTACCCAATCGCCCATTTCTATACGCCGAAATCCTTAGTGCCCTCAGATCCTCGGCTCCCGATCCCTGGATACCTAAAAGCTCTTGCTTTCGTAGCAAAGCTTAATTGACCCGACAACCTCCTTTAATTCATCCTCTCTCATCTGGTCCACAGGTCCGTCTAAATTTGGGATATGATCTCGTGACGCGGCCGCTAGAGCATAGTAGCTCGTCTAATAAATGCAACTTTCTTTTTATCCTAAACGGTGAAAGTTTGTGCTGCTGCTACAAGCGTAGCTAATACAGAATGGTAGATGCACAAGTGTGCACTCAACTATTCTGGGTTTATGAAGAAATGCCCTCTGTTTTTATTTCAATGGTAAGATGATGTCGGTTGATCTATTATTCAGTAAGAATAGCCCGACAAGTTTAATGGTGAGCTCGGTGTCAGATGTTCTGCCAACATGTGTAGGGATTGGCAAGGGGTGCTGGTTTCCTACTTGTTTGCTACCTGGCCTTGTTCTTTGGAACTTGGAGATGTCATGGAGACTCGGACAGTGTCATATCTCCAGGGTTTCGTTCTGGGGAATGAGATGCAGGTTCTGGAAGTAAGATTAAGTGATCATGACCTCAGGCAATAAAGGAGAGCAGTGAGGGAGTGTTAATTTAAACTTACATTTGTCGGTCTTGGGTTTTCATATTTGTTCAATTATGAAGAAGGTACTAGTTTTCTTGAATATCCATAGTGATTGGGAGGATGTTCAACCTGACGGACGGGGATTGTGGTGTGCTACCTTTCCTGTGTCGTACTAAGATATTGATTCAAGTCTGTCACAATCTCATGATTTCATCTTCATTTCAAGTTCTAAAGTTCCATTTGATTCATTGATTCATTTGTGGAGCTTCTCTTAGAGACCAGCTCGAAATTACTCAGCCGCATGACCCAGTTTCCCGATTGACACATCCATTTCCCATTCCCATATCTCAGAGTCAATTGCAATTATTCATCAGCCCAAACCATATCAAATTCAATCCAAATGCTAGCTCACAGGATCGAATCTCAATACCGTGTATCTCATACTCCCATTCAAATCTCCAACTCAGCGTCTCTTACGTTTTGACGTAGTCTTCTTTTCAGGGACTACAGGTGCAACTGGTACATATGGGCAAACATCATCGTAGTGATGACGGTGCCATTGACAAGCAGGTGCAAGTCTCGGATCGTCAGTAACTGTAGCCAAACCTTCCTTGAGCCAGTAGTTGAAGTCGATGAAGAGATCGGGGACATCCTTGACCGCAGCGTGCATCTTGATGGGTTCCCAACTGCCAGCAGTAGGCTCGTTGAATGTGACCGTAACCCAGGTAAAGATCTGAGATAAGAAATCTCTCATCACGGACGGATCGGGGGTGAGCTTATAACCCAGTTGCATGTCAGCCGGAGTGGGGCACAAGTTGTGCTCGGTCAAAATACCCATCAAGATATCCATCACCTTGTCCTGCAACTCGACGACAATAAACTTCTCGCCCAGAGCAAAGAGGTGGATGTAAGTGCCGATGATAGAGTCCAGGTCAAAACCAGCGGGTAAGTATTTGTACTCAGGGTTGTGGCCGTAGACCCAGGCGACGAGGAGACCAAACGCAACTGGGTGATCCTCGGGGAAGGTGGCGGAGTTTGTGGAGGCTTCACGGAATCCGCTGTTGAACATACCCTTGAAGTAGGGAACCTTAGCACAAAGGACTGCCTTGTGGACTGTGAATGTTTTCTTGGAGTCACCGGTGCCAACCTCGAGGACAACAGTTTCGCCTGCCAAATAACTTTGGAGTGGAGTTAGTATTCGCCTAAAGGAATTCGTTGTCTTGGGGACACTTACTCGACGAAGTTCTGGCCGGTCTGTTGCTCCTCTGGATCTTGGCCTTCAATGATTGCAGAGTGGGGTTCTTGATAGTTCATGCGGGGGCGAACTGGAGAAAGGAAGTTAGCTTTCGATCTTATCAGGGATGGAAGCAAGAAGGGAACGGGAGGTTCTTACCAATGGTCGGAATCCGAACAACGATCTTTCCACTGCGGTGAAGAGCGCCTCTGCGGGTTGGTATCGGCCGAGGAGCAACTGGTGAAGCAAAAGCAGGGGAAGAGGGAGCGACAGAGTTGATCAATGAGATCGTTTGACTAGCTCTCAACATCGGAACAGCCCTATCATCTACAACACCGGCCTGTTTGGTGATAGCTCTACTGCCAGCTATCGCGTTTATCAGCATTCGATCCGATGTTCTCTGACAGAAGGTATCAAACGCGAGTACTTACTGAATGGAGGAGTAACCAAGCTAGCGATACTGGAAGATCCAGTCTGAGGAAAACCAAAAGGGAAGACACCGGATTGGTTTGGGTTTGGGGTTGCCATTTTGAACGATCTTTGGTGAAACTTGTTGAAGTTGAAAGATCGGATCTACTCCACAAGATAGATATCGTGGAATGAGAAGAAAAGACTGAATGGGCGTTCAGATGATACCAGAAATGGGTATGGGTACCCGTGAGTGAGTCAATAAGCTTTTGTGGTCCTCAGATCGAGGGATTGAGGCTGTTGATGTGCGGTGGGAGGAGTGAAAAAGGGGAACAAGCGAGGGCTTACGCAGGGAGATATTTGACAAGCGAGGGGACCCATACCGGTATTCACTTCTACTGTCGTCTTGAAATACAAAGGTGAAAAAGGGGGTGACCCCACTAAGCGAAAACCTTCTGCCCTATGACTATTTCCTTACCAGGTTAGAAAGATAGCACAGCTCACCGTGATTTCAAGAAAGGCTATCGTATAGAACCCACACTCATCGATCTCGCTCTCTCTCTCCTTGTAAAAAGAGGCGTCGCTATTCACAGCTCCCCGACTCCCCTCACCTTCGGCGCCGGCAAAACACCGCGCTCTACAACCTCCCACTTACTTTACCATCCAAAACCACAAAAAGCATCAGGGCGTCAAAAAAAGGAACAAAATGGCAAAACTTAACTCAGGAACCCCGAGAGGTTTCTCCATTAAGGGAAAGTGTATTACCACTTTCATAGTATTTTCCACGTCTTCACGCACCCATTGCTTGCTTAAAGACGGAGATGGGTCGCCTTTGCTACCACTAGACCATAACCGAGGTTCTGAGTCTAGTGGTATTAAAGGCATGAGCACTTATCTCAATAGATAAAGCATGTGTTGGTTTGCATTTTTCGAGCCAGTTTTGACGATATATGGCAAGAGCAAGTTTGTAATAAGTTGGAAATCGAGGTTGTGAAGGGGAGATTTGGCAGATCTTTCGAGACAGACGACTTGACTGTTCCCTGTGAGAAGGTCGAACCAGAGAAAAATATTATTTGATCTAGACTAATTCCTATCTTCCTGCTATAGCACCTCCCGCAAAGCCAACAAATAGCCACCCCACGTTTCAAACCGATTTTTACGTACGAACAGTAGCCACTTCTCAACAATAGCATACTTCATATCGAACACCGTCCAGTTCTTGCACCGTCTCCGCCTACGAGAATTTACACCTCCTTTGTAACTCTCTGAATCGTTTTGCAGGAGCTATTCCTTTGCTAGAAATATAGGGCAGCGAGTAAGTGAGAATGTTGCTGAGAGGTAAAACGGGGAGAGGATTAGTTGAAGCGAGAACTGGCGTGATTTACTTCAAAAGTGAGAGGTTGGCATGAAAAGGGGGTATACTCCACTACAGCTACAATTGAGTTCGAAGCCCAAAGCACCGTTTATTTCAATGCATAATAGGAGATATTTGATTTTAAAGGAAACGAAGAGCTCACGTGGTTCCACGTCCCCTCCAGCCTCTCAGGTGAGCGGCTCACCTCCAGCATCGGACATGACACCAGCGGGCTGAAATCTTCCAACTCACCACTGTCATGTTCAGCCAAGGTGTCAGTTATTAGTATGTAAAGTATCAACAGTGACCTTTGATCAGAAAAAGTCCCACATCCTGCTACGCTACACCTCTCATTGGCATGGACTCAAAGCCCAAATCAATTTTCAGTCACACCTCTCAGAAGTTCGACTACTTCATGCTCGGCCAACTTTCCCCAAAGATCTCAGAACTAATCTTCAACCCTAGACATTAGGTCGCAATGTTTGCCTTCAAGGATCGACAACGTTTCCCCACATCGTTTCACTCTAATGCGATTTCACCATGCTTCTATTTACACCTCTTATATTTGGGATCTTGAGTGTTGTTGCTCTTGAATGTCAATGGAGCACCGCTGGCTGTCAACTGGCTTGATGGGGGAGGGTCTACCCCTTTGCTTAATTATCTGAATGGGCAAACTTCGAGTATCGTTTTGGGGAATACGACGAATCAGTTGTATGTATATTCTTGTTTAATATTCTTGTAAACAAGTGGGTGGTAAAATAAAAATACTCCCTAAACATCAACTGGATTATTCGGGGCCTATTTTATCTTTTCATGACATGAAAGCAACTGGATTTAATCAAGGCTAACACTATATTCCCAGCACATTATTCTCCCACTGGTTCAGTGCATTCAGCTACATATTCGCCTGCTCTCTCCCCAAACCCCAACCGCCCTCCACCGGCAGTCCCAGCGGCCTAGCCTACGTACACAAGTTTATGGACCTGAACTATACCGACACTGGGCATTTCATCGACCAAATCTCGTTCTCAGATGCAAAATCCATGCCCCTCCCTACAACCCCAGCCCTTCAAATCCATCCTACTTAGCACCCAGTACCACAGATCAACATATGGGCTACATGAGCGAGCATGCCGGACCATGGAATGGGTTCATGGGGCCGCCGATTGTCGAAATGGAACATTCTGAGATGGTGCCGAGTCCGAGATTAGTATTTACGGGTGATTCAGGCCACTGGAGTGGGAGTCAGAGGCAGTTGTCGCCGTAGAAAGGGAAGCCGAGGGAGGGAAATAGGATTTGGATGAAGTGCTCTGTATGTGTGTAAAGAAGGGTTATCGTCCCTTTGAAAGAAGTATAGACTAGGGAAGATTTTGATAATGAGAATGCAGGGAATATATGATACTAACTGGTCACGTTGCATGAGGCCGCTCAACGTCAATGATATTACGTTCGAGAGCACTGTAAAGTAGTAAATAATGAATGGCGGCCTGATCACTAAGGCTGAGTTTAACACTTGCGATTTATTATTATTACTTACTGCACTTACTCAAGAACCCCGCACCACCATCCACCTCTGAATCCACCCCTTCGAATCCTGCCCTATTACTACAATTATCACCTACCTCTCCCAACCAAGCCCAACCCAAGTATTCCCCATCTTCAAATATCGAAGATGCAACAAATAAGCACATATAAACTAGTCCTTGCAGGACAACCGGGAGTTGGGAAAGCAAGCATAGTCACACGAGTAAACGTCCCCCTCACTCCCTAACCACCGACCAGTCTCCTTAAACCCTAACTAAGTGCCTGGAAAATCTAGATAGTTCGACAGCAATTTATAGAATCCTATGACCCAACGCTCGAAACCTACTTCAGGCGCCAACTAACCATCGACGGTCTCGCGTGTTTTATTGAACTCGACTGCGCAGGCCGAGAAGAATACACGGCCATGCGGGAACTGTTGTATAAATCCAGCGACGGTTTTCTTATTGTGTATGATGTTTGCTCGAGGGAGTCGTTTGAAGCTGTTAGGACTTATGTTGAGGAGGTTAAGGTGGTTATGGAGAGGATGGGCACAGCGGCCGTGGTTGGTGTGCTGGGGAATAAGCATGATCTTGGTTTGCAGAGGGCCGTTGGAATGCAGGAAGGGGGAAAGCTTGCTGTGGAATTGGGTGCTTTGTTTTCCGAGTGTTCGGCGAAGACGGGTGATCGTGCTGAGGAGGGGGTTGTAGAACTGATCAGAGCTATTAGGAAGCAGAGGGATGCGGAGAAAGTAGTGGAAGAGAAAAGGGAGGGAGAAACTAAAGCTGGAGAGGAAACGAAGGGCAACGAAGGAGAAAGAGGGAGAATAAAGGCCGAGAAGAGGAACTTAAGCCCATGGAGGCGTATTTTAAGTCGTTGAAATAGTATGAAAAATTAGTTCGGGAAACCTTTGCTACAGCTATTATTATTATTAATTTCGCGGGTAAGAAATCTATCTAAATAAATAGCTATTTCGTAAATAGCTTTATAACACATTTAATAAAACTTGGCAAAATTCGCTTTTATTAGCTCAAACGCTTCTTTAAAAAATAATACAGGAAAATAAGTTAATTATATAAACACCTAAGAAATGAAGCTGCCAGCGCCTTACCGTAAATTTCCAGCAATGTCCACAAGGTTCCCAGGATAAGACAAATCTTGATTTCGGGATATATACCCACGTTACTTCGTTTGAGGACTTGGCAGTATTTTCACCAGACTTAGTTCAGTCCTTTGGAGATCAAGGAAATTATTGGCGTTGTTAAGGTATATACTACGAGAGTAGATGGGCCTGTTTGCTACAGAGGATCTTGAGGAAGCAGGTACCAAGATATAAGGAATCGGACGAGAGTGGGGTGTTATCACTGGATGTATAAAACGCTGCGGAGAGCTAGACTTAGTGGTTATTGAGGTAAGATACTTGGATCGAGTTTTCTATTTAAATACGCATTTCCTAACATTACAAAACTCGATATTCTCGACACTATTAAAGCCGCAACAGCCTGCATCGGCCCAAATACTGGCGAAGAACTGAGATATTTCCCTGCTAGCTTAGAAGCACTAGAACGCGTGAAAGTCAAGTGCGTGGAATTGAAGGGCTGGGAATCTCGATCACTGATGCAAAAACTTTCGAGGAACTGCCCAAGGAAACTTAAGACTATATACATTCTATTCACCGAGAAGTTTGTGGGGTCAAGGTCGGATGGATTGGAACTGAACCCGGAAGAGAGTCAATGATCAGAAGATGATCTTTGTCATTTGGAGGAAGATTTTTGCGTTGTCTTGTAAACATAGACGGCGTTGAGGTTGCATAGAAATGAAGTACGCATTGACAATCTCGTAATTTATGAGAGCCAGCCACTTCACACAAATCAAGAGAGCAAACAGACTTCTGATTTCCCATCTTCTTCAACCATTGGAACAAAACCGATGCTAGGATTCTAGGTCGCTGCCACGAGCAAGGAGTCTATACCCCTTTGGATATAGATGAGAGTCTAATAGTAAGACGAAAAGACCTGCATTCCGACAACTTAGTAACCAATCAGGGACGAATGATAAGATGAGACACTAACATCAACAAGACTGTTAATTTGCCAATAATGGAGGTTTCGAGCGGCTTCGTGCCTGTCTGGCTGTCAAATTCTTTTCGAAATACCCATAAGTGCCGGCCATGTGACGGAGAGCGAGAAGCAATCGAAGCAACGTGTTAGTTTCATTTCATGAAACGGAAAATAGCTTGGAAAGATGGCGGTGAAACACATGAAAATTCTCGAGATTTTATAGACTCCCCGTGAAATTTGAATTCGGGATGTTCGATATGCACATGAGAGTATATAGCCCGAAACCGTTTCCAAAATCCTAACTCCGCGCTCGGCCACAAAGTATCCTAGCACTGCATATAAATTTCCGCTTCCTAGATTGTTATGACGCGTGGCTGTTCCTAACTCCAGCCGTCACGTTCTGTTCACCTATGTACTATACTTGGGAAGCGAGAGGCCGAGGGAGCACTTCTCCTTTACTTGATCCTTTGTGGATCTGCGCATTGATCGCAGCATCAATCAATGCCTGGAATACTTCATTCTTCAAATCGACCCATGTACCTGTCTGCCAGTCCCACTCGCCATCTCCTTCTCTGCGCTCAGGATGAGCGGTGAAGTAATGCATGTTCCGCATCTTGGCTAGGTTTCGGAATCCGGTATATGGCTGTGCTTCAGGCATACGTTTGTTGGGCGCTTGGATCTCTGCTAAGCTGGATTCTTCAGGGAGCCAGAGGACGTGGGTCAGCCCTGCGCCTGTCAAGCCAACTAGCACATCTGTATTTTGTGCCACGACGACTTGCTCTTCCAGCGTGATGGCTGCGAAATCGACAACTTGGAAGGTGACTTGAGGCCACCGAGCTTTTGAGTCAGCGACCAGAGCTTCGAGGTTTCGCAGTTGCCTTCGTTCTTTGCGATCAATGATCGTAACGATTGTGTCGTCGGTCTGATTACCATGCTTTTCCTGCTTCATGCCCAAGTAACGATACACGCGTTTGAGGAAAGCATCGAGCAGAAACTTGTCGTGGCAGTCCGCTTCTACCCAGGCATCTGCCCAAAATGGGGAGAAGGAACCTGCAAGTGGTAGAATGACCTTGTCAAGGCATGTCGGTGCCATGTCCTTCTGCATGATCGGAGTATTCCCAGTAACCATATTCCACCATTTATCGACTCCATCTAGGAGTCCATTGTCCTTCTCTGTGAAGACGACCTGGATATCTGCGATCTCAGAGGCTTTTAGATACGGCTGTCCTGTGGCAGGATTTATAGCTATCTGCAAGACATCCAAAGTGACCAGCGACGACCATAACTCGAGCAACTTGTGATAGATGTTGATGTGGCCCTCTCTCTTAACCAGCAGAGTCCATCTTCCATCCCTCTTCCCTGGCGTGCATGTTTTGTCCAGACCGCTGAATGCCATATTCTCGTTCGAAGTGCTGATGTCCCAAAACTTCAGCTGCCATGGCACACCAGTCTCAAAGAATCCACCAGGCATCTCATCCACATTCACTGCACCATAAAACTCCTCGGCTAGTTTGGGGTTTTCAAGAGTTTCTGCTGTCAAATTTCGTAGCTGGCAATGCATCGCTATGTGATTCCTGGACTCCCCGCGTGTCGAATCCCAAAGCACTCCTGTCGCGAGACATAATGTCATGTTCCTGTAGTCGCGGAAGCATTCGAACTCCGATTCCGAGCCATCCTCACAGTACGGGATATGGTGAGACGCGATATGCTCTAGGTATTTCGAGCTATACAAATCTATACAATGCTGGTCGTCGAGTGTATCTGAGAGGTAGTCGGCAGGGAACGCTACCGCGGCCTGCTGCGTCGAGGCGAGCTCAAGTGCAGAGGCATCATGGAGAGGTTTTGAGGCAGACTCGGGGTCTTTTGTCTTTGGCAGAGATGGTGGAGGAGCGCTAGAAGCTGGAGAAAATGGGTGGTAAAGAGATATTTGAAGATGCTCGGGCCAAAACCCGCTGTGGAAAGTCACAAGGGCGACACTAATAAAGATTGCGACGACGAGCCAAAGTCTCAATCCTCGAGGAAACACAACCATACCGAGATGGTGTCAATGTGCCATGCACGATGCAAATACATCTTCTAGGGAAGAAGTTGATAAGAACGATGATAATAAGGAGGAGCGATATTGACTTTTTGGGTATTAAGCCAAAAACGGGGCAGTTCAGAAACACGAGTGAGGACGAATAAGCTGATGACCCGGGGGGCCGGGCCGGGTCACGAATCACGATGCAGACAGCAGGCAGGGACGAACTGTTGTCGCTAATCGTTCGGCTAGTACTATCCCTACCCAACTAACACCCACTATTGGGTATCAATAATTATAACTTATATACCTTTAATGTTTTCTAATACTTATTATAATGCCTTTGATTAAAATTTGATTAGGGGAAGCAAAGCCTCTATGAATTTATATAGTTATTAGCTAATAAATCAAAAACAACTTTAAAAATAAGAAATACTATATATTAAATATATGCTATTCATACCCATTTACTTGAAAGAGAGTTAAAAAGGTCGGCTATATTCCGAAATTTGTAGCACACGAAATGAAAAGCTAAATAGGGTTTAAAATTAAGCTTCAAATAAATACATTTTTTCCACTTTATTAGTTATTTTCTCAAATTCTATAACTTGTAAACGCTGGTCCATGATTGTCTTCGCCAGAGTTTTAAGATGACATCTCAAACACTTGCTACCACTTCTGTATTTTGCTATTCCCCACTTGAATGACTACCCTGCCCTAAGTGCGAAGTTTAACCCTGGCCGTTCCCTAGATACAGAAGGAAACGTGTGAGGAAGCTAGATTCCCCCCACAAGGTACCTCAGTGGCGAGAATCGATGAGTCTAACCTCTAGCTAGCGCTCTCGACCAGAGTCCTAGCGACCAAGCGTTTGATCTTCAACTCTTTGAGCTTCATATCTGTGTTCAGACAAGGCGCGAAGAACATATTCCCCGTGATAGAGTCTTTGACAGTAAGAATTGCAACTACGATCCAGAGAACGAATACGATGCATGCCATGACCTGTAAACAGTTGGTAAATAGTACGGGGGTTTAGGAAACTACGATATGTGGATATTAAAAACTTCACGTACCGTTCCAAGGACTTTGAAGAAGGTTGATTCCAGCTCTTTGCCGAATTGGATGGTTGAGAGTGCGTAAACGGCTATGCCAATTATGAGCAGCGATCTGAGACATGATTATGGTCAAGGGTATTGTCACGCACCAAGTGGAAAGGTAAAGCTCCACCAACCCATATTAAAAGGGAACGATTTGCACTTGTAGATTGTGGCAACGGCGAGGAAGAGCCAGAGGAGGCCAAAGGACCACATAAGTAGAGAAGCGATGAAGCCAAAAACGTAGAGAATTGCGCCAGCATCGGGCACGAGGTGGAGTGTTCCAGTTTTCGGAAAGATTGTGATTGCGCCCTTGCCAAATAGGAAAATTCTTTTCAAGTTAGCGATGTGACATCTAGCAGGAATGAGGAAGCATTACGAGAAGCCACCAAGCCCAAATGGCCCAAGGGGGAGGAACACAGAAACGATGACTTCTTTATCTAACATTTCGTGCACCTGTAAACGATAGAAATAGAGAATTAGGATGAATATTGCAAGGGGTATACTGAATCCCCATAAGACGTAGCTAATGATCAGGGTCCACAATTGATGCTGAGGATCATGCAGAAGTGGAGCGATGATACCTCCCGTGGTTGAGGTGATGACGGCTGGAAGGATGGGTAGGAGCCAGAGAGGAGTCATCCCCGACAGATCGACCTTGTGAGCATTTATCCTAAGTCCTAGTTACTACCAATTTCCAGTAGACCAAGGGGTTGTGAAATACGAACAGTATGAAGGACAGATACAAACAGAGATAGACAGCTACAACACTATTGATCCACCACAAAATCCAGACCGAGAAAGCGATGCCTTGGCCCCAAGGTCCAACACAGAGTGGGACAATCATGTTAAGGATTGTAGCGAAACCTGTTGGGATAGTGCCCAGGAATAGGCGCTGCTTCGGATTCCTTAACATGGCCCCCCAAAGCTCGGGGTACATCGCGAAGCGTAGACATAAGATGGCAACAAAGGAGAACCAGAGTGCGATATTGAGCACGAGGAAAATGGCGGAGAGGACGCGAAGCCAGTGGGCTGTATATGGAATCTGATATAATAAGGTTGACACGCCCCCCGTGCCCATGGTGACGACAAACCACCTGTTTAGGAGGAAGGGGTGTCAGCTGCAGTCTGCAAACAGGAGTTCACTAGAATCCAGTGCTTGGAGCACGAGATGTACGTACGATGGAGTGAAGTTTCGCACAATTCTTCTGACCCCATACTCATCCGGATCATGGGGGATGGTGTACTCTTCCTCCCTCATTCCGGAATCTGTGGATGCGGGCGGTTTTGGCAGATTTCCGTCTTCGGACTCTGCTGCGGCCGTGGGAGCGTGGCCTGTGCTATTTGCATTATTCGAAGGTGGGCTCTCCATGATGAAGACAAGTTATGTATGTTAAAGTACTTTTTGATTCTAAAGTCTGAAGAATCTGAAGAAATCATCCACATCTAGCTGCTTGGATACTACTATCACAAGTATTTATCAACACCTCAAAGAGTGTCACGTGAGACGCTTGGTAATCAGCATACATACTATCACCCTATCAACAGTGGGTGACATTACTCCGTGCGCACCCCTTGAAATTAAGCGAAAACACACCAAAACTCACCCTCTTTACAGCTACATAACGCAATAAAATACTACTATAATAGTATTTGATATTCCCACCATAGCATCTCTATATATTTAAGAATACTGATTACTAAGAAAACTTTCAAGGAGATCGGCTCGTTCCTATAAATATAAATATAATTTTTCGAAGAGTGCAAACTCAAGTTTATACTAGCTAGAAACTGTATTTCAAGTTTCAAAGAGATATATAAGAGTCTTAAATATTAGCAAATATATAAAGTTGGTTGTTTTGGGTGTGTTTTCGCTTGATTTTCTAGGGTGCGCACGGAGTAATGACACCCACTGTTGCTATCTGTTGCTATACTGTACGAAGTACAGGCCTTGGTATGCTTACATCCAATCAAGAGTCGCTAGTCGTCGCGCAATTCGGACCGGGAGGGAGCAGGAATCTTGGAGTTACTTCGTTTTACGTCAATACAATTGGTTGAAATCGCTTTGTTTCATATGCGTATTGCATTGATTTTGACTTACCTGTGATCGTGGCATCCCTCGCATGCGCGGGCGAGCAAGCCACCCACTTCTGTATTTGAGCATTAAAGTTAACTAAGCGTTTAAATTTTTGAAATGATAAGCTTATAAATGATAACATTAATCATAAGGTCGAAATACTAGGCACTTGCAACTTAACTAGAGGAGAGGGGATCCAAATCGCCTGCGGGAGAACACTTGCTAGGTTTAACAATAGAGCGGAGACATTCACGACATCTTGGTAGCGGTAGCTAGGAATTAGCATTTAATCAATATAGAAACTATAACCGATTCTAAGAGGTTCCAGAAAAGGATCCCCTGAGTAAGATCAAGGCTCAGGGCTCGGCTCAGGTTAGTTAGAGCAGCGATTGCGCAGGTTCAAAGACGGAGATGGACTTTGGTAAGGTTAAGACTCGGCTTGGTCGTTAGTGGTAACTCATGACCCTTCATCATATCAAGTCCCTTGACTGATATACCCCGCAAATCTCTCTACTCCTCCTTCCAGCCCAAAGCCTCAATTGCAATCTCATCTACAGACACCGGTTCCCACTGGATTGACACCTGCACCCACCCAGATAATATCCGCCGCTGGGCTCACCGAGGCCACAAAGACTTCTACGCCTCTCTCTCTGCACGCAATGAGAAGAAGCAAACCATCTCTTCTAATGAAAAATGAATGTAGAACGAGTTGGAAGGCAGAGAATTGTGAGTGTTATACAAAGGGGGTGAAGGCTACATTTTAGGTTGGGTAGGTGGATTGGGGGGAGAGGAGGTATTGCGGGAAGTGTGAGAGGGCATGACGGTTGTTGTACAGTACGTTGACTTGGAAATGTGAGAAACGAATGCACTTGCTAATTTGACTAGGCTATCACGGAAAATCCAAGGGTCAATCTTGGCTTTCGAGATGGTTGCTTTGTTTAGTGTCGTTCTCGCCATCACCCAAAGCATATTCTTTGCCTATCACGTCGCTTACACGATTCTCGTAAAAAAAAAAAAGTACACGGCTTCACGCAATACCAAGTCGGGATGGCGTACGCCCCGCTCGTAGTAGGCAGTCATCGGGTGATCCTGAATATGGCGACTTTTGACAAATTGACGAATCAGAAGGCGAGGCCCAAGGTTTTAAGGGAGGGGAAGCTGTAGAACTGGAGATCAGGTTGTATCCTGCGATGCTGAGAAGTATTATGTTGCCGATAAGCTTGTTTTGGTTGCCGTGGTAGGGAAAGGCGAGGGTGCATGGGATTGTACCGGTTTTTTCAGGTGTGTTGTTCGCGATGTCCTATGTCCTGGACGTGGTAAGTTCTTTGCCTTTCTTCCCACTACTCCTCCCCTATCCTCTCTTTCCTCTCTTCCTCTCTCCTCCCCAGCTCTAGGCCCGTCTTCACATACCCCCCAACTTCTCGCAGCTCTGCCTCCCCGGCTACAAAAACGACGTCTACACAATCCGCCATGGCGCCTCCACGCTCGCCGTCTCTACATTCATGCGTTTCTCCGTTTCCTCGACCTTCCTGCTCTTCGCCACCCAAATGGTCGACAACATCGTCCTCTCGTCGGCAATTAAGTTGTTGAGATTCGTTACCATAGCAATGATTCCGATTCCGTGAGTTTTTTTTTGGAAGTGGGGGGGCCAAGAATAAGTATGTGAGGATTTTGAAGGAAGAAATTACTGAAAGGACAGGAAGAAATTGTTGACTTAATGATTTATTTGATGTTGTAGATATGAGAAATTTATAGATTAAATTGTTAATTTTGTAGACAGGGATTGTACATATGTGAGAAGTGAGACTGATAGAAAACGATTCGAACCAAATATAAAGGTGCTTTACAGTACATCAAGTGAAAATAGCAATAACAATTAAAAAGTTACTGGACGCTTGTCCAAAGCAACTTCTCCTTGGCTGAGAATATAGGAAGCGGGAAGATGAGGCAAATTGTACAATTATTTACGCAGTCGGGTATGGTACACACCTGCTCCTCAATATCCTAACACAACATCATTCTGATCGCTCGGCGCGTTCCCCTCCCCTTCTGCGTCCCCCTTCCATCTATCATTGACCCACTTCACCAACTTCGCGCTCTTCAACCCTCTCCGTTCCATCTCATCCAACAACACCCAAGTCCTCACGTCACCAGCAGCAACACACGCTCTAATCAGCTCCGTCGCCGTCCCCTGCCTCATCCACCACCCCTTCCCCTCCCCATCCACTTTCCCCTTCCCAACCTTTACCATCTCCTCCAGATACCTGAACGCATCCTCGTAATCCGGCTCCTTTGCACAAATCAAAATGAGCCGATCATATGTCAGCTGATTAGCTTTGATACCCAGAGCGCCCATTTCAGCAGCAAGGAACATAGCCAGCTTCTTGTTGTGATAACGTGCTAGGCCCTGGAATATAACATTGAATGTTTCGGTATCGGGCCCGCTTTCGCAAAGCTCGTGGATTTCCTTGTAAAAACCAATTGCTTCCTCTGTCTTACCAAATGTAAGACTAGATTCCAATATGACATTGAACCCTGCAATAGGGATAGCATGGCCAGCTTCGGAGAGTTCTTTAATCGCTGCCCAAGCTTTGAGTGGTAATTCGGGAGAATTGGAGAGATAGAGGAAGGCTGGGCGAGTTGTGCTTTTGCTGGGCTCTAAACCCGCTCGAGACATGATGTTCAGGACTCGGAAAGCGGTGGTGAGATCGTGGGATCCGGTGTAGGTGGCTAGCAGTGCCTCGTAGTGAAAATGAGATAGAGCTGAGCGACGAGTGGAGAGAATGCGGATTACAGAGGTTGCGAGTCCTGAGTCACAGTATCGAGAGGCGAGATTCAATGTCGATACACAGATTCCGTCTGAAGGAACGAGGTAGGAAGTCTGGACCCGGCATTTCCAAACGTACTTTGTGCCTTCGTACTAAACATATCATTAGCCATATCTCCAGAATTCATCAGGGACAATGCTTACATGAAAAGCACTGCTGAACTTATCCAATAGGTAGTACCAAACACTAGGCTGAATCTCTGCCCTATCATTATCATATCTATACTTAAGCATCTTGAAAGCCTCGTCCAACTCATCAGCCTCACAGAGCTGAAACAAAAAGATATCATACAGCCACGGCTGAATAGCAATCTGATCATTCTGCATCTCCTCCAACTTGTCCATCGCAACCTCAAACTGCCGATCTCGAATCAACCCAATAACGAGATTATGCCAGCCCTCTGGCGAGAGACCCAGCCATCTTTCCTTCATCTCTTGCATGATATCTGCACGTAGGAGGTAGTCAGGATGAATAGCAAGAACCTAACCAAATATCATCAGCAATGCCCAACCACTACCCCAGAAAATTTGGCTTACCTGCAAAACACCATGATAAAACCCCGAATCCATCCCAACCAGAGCCTCCCCCATCTCCTCCAAAAGACTCCTCACAACATCCACACTCCCATGTTCCGCATCCGCATTCGCCCTAACCAGTGCATCGTAATGCACCAAATTTGGCTTCTCCCCTCTCTCCCTAACCAAATACTCCACCAACTGTAATATCTGATAATACACCCCTTCTCTAACCTTCAGTTTCTGCAGAAAATCGTGGAGATGTGCTGAGGGAATGGAGTCTATGCTGTCGTAGCGCCCAAGAAAACTGTCGTACCAGTTCTGCACCGGCGCTCTTCGTGCTTCCTTCTCTCCAGCCGAATCCGGTAGGAAGGAATCATTGAATAGGGCATCGTTTCGCCGGTAGGAGAAGCGTTTTGGTCTGTTGGTCCAGGATTGCAGTTTGCTGGAGCTGTGGAAGAGTCGGGGGGCAGGGTTCAGAGCGCATGTTCTAGTGGCGTATCCAGGCAGTCTTCGAGGGCGTGCGATTGATCGGACAGATTGGGCGGCAGTGAGGGAGTCGAAGGATGGGCAGAGACAGCGCCATAGTCCGTCAATTGGGAGGCGGGGGGTTGGCATTGGGGTACTTGGAGTTTTTGCGATGTTGAAGCTTCGGCGAGCTCTCAAGCAAGCTTACTAGCGCCACTTGCAATATTCTTAGGTCTACCCCGCTGCAAAGCAACTTTCTGAATCTTGAGCGCAAATTGGAATTATAAGACAGGTTTGCATTTGTATCTTTATTATCTGTTTCTGAATGTGGCTTTGTGGCTGTTTTGTGCTGCCAACTAGCACTTGGAGAATATTCTTCAAATCCTCATGTCACTTGGCCTTAGCTAGCCTTTGTAATATCTCAGCACTCCCAGCGCCAGCTAAGATCCCCCCTTCCACAGTTTTGCACTCCTAAATGCCGGTATCATAAAGTCGCTATGCTGTGCCAGCAATATCACACCCCTAAGACCACATAGCCTCTGCCCCTCAAGCTCAAGCACCTCTCCCCCTCCCTCTCCCTCTCCCACCACCCCTTCCACCACGTCCCCTATCACCGCCACCTCTATGATCACCTCTCCCTCTACCGCCTCTAAATCCACCGCCCTGATCCCGCGACTGCTGCTCCTTCACCAAGTCGATAATCTCATCTGGGACCCGTAGGTATTTGATCTATTACCACTTTGTTAGTCTTCCTCTTCCTCCCAAGAAAAGCCCAGGTAGAAACATACGTTGTTGCCTTTAACGTAAACTTCTGGTATTCTGAAGAATTTATCGCCATCCTATACAAGTGTAGCAGTTAGCCTTCCACTCAATATACGTTTTGTTCCCGTTTGCGCCAACTAGAACCCCGCCCCTTCCTTCATCAAAAATAATTCACGATGTGCAGCACATACCGGACTCGTCTGTACCACCTCCTTCAACGTTAAGTTCATCCAAGTATCGCATGTAACCAAGTGTCCATTCAGTGTCTCGCCGTTTTTGAGCTCGACGAGCATTGGGTGACCTTGCGCCGCTGTTAGGAGGCCGAGAGGAAGCTGCGAGGCTTGTCAGTGTATATTCTGTTATGAAATGTGTGGTCTGCGAAGGGAAGGGTGTTTTAAGGGGGCATAAATAAGGAGAAATACCATGGTGGGCTGCGTCTTTTGGTTTCGTATTGTCGAGGTGGGATGGAGCTTTGCTTTGGTTGCGGTATTTGCGAGTGTGGTTGCCTCGGGTTAACGAATGAACTTGAAACTCGGCTACACGTGACCTCAGCAGAGGATATGATAAGATCGGGTAAGCCCGAATGGAATGGAAATTGAGGCTGAACCCTAATTTGTTTAAGGTGCGCTGAATTATACCTTATAATTTACACAATATATAGCGACTTACTATTTGCTTGAATTATACTAGAATCGCTTGGCTTTATTATATAATTTGTATAATTTAAGAGTTAAATTTTGGGTTGTTTGATATTTATATAAATACCACAAATTATAAAGCATTATTCGAGTTATTTGCTTGTTGACGAACCCGCCCTAAATATACAAATGGTAAAGTCTAATATTACGGTAACCGAAATTCATATTTCGCTAGAATATATAAAGCGCAGCCTCCTTTTAAGTGTTGATTCGTCCGATAAAATTAATTCCGATAGTTTGCCCGAGATTCTCACCTTGTTTCGCCTGCTGTATATAAATTCAAGCCTAGCGAGTTTTTTAAGTGATTCTCTACCAGACTGAGCCTGTGTGGCAGTGCCCCCTCATGCCTGTCCTCCCTCTCGTCTCTTCTCTTTCTCTTATTAACTATCAAACTCATCTGGAATTTCATTTGATTGAACCTTCCCGTTACTTCAAGGACCCTATCATATTGAAGACCAAGTCGGGACCTTAGGAACAATAACTTGTGAAGACAACAGCCAATATGCAAACATCTACCTCGGGTGCTTTAACCCTCGAAATGGCCGAGCTAAAAAAAAGAATGGCTTGCCTCACCTCAACGCAAATTCCTGAATGCACTTCTTAACAAGCGTATTCTCCCCCAACCACGGCTCCAAATCACTTCAGCCGTATGTCTCGGATTGGGGAGCTTGAGCATCCAAATACAGCTAGCTGCCTTTGGACTTCCCGCAACGCCTGAACGAACGGCCTAGTGAGGACTCCCTGGGACTAACAAATGACGAGCACTATTATAGCTCGTCATCGGAGATTGAAGGGGAAGTCAATATTTTCTGGGACAGGAGTGACAGCAGGAAGCAGGGGATTGATTACGATGGAGCACCGAGAAACGTCAGCCTCTACCATCTTTTAATTTTCGAGACAGTTATGGCATGCTTACGTACGTCTACAGCTCTCACATGCAATTTTTTTTCCTCTTCTAATCTTCTTTCAACTACTCCAGGCTCAAAATTTGAAATCAAAGACTCCATGTTCCAAGACGCCAACTTCAGCGCGGGTGATGAAAGGTTTCTCAAGAGCCGAGGGGATAAGCTGATCCCTTACCCAACAGCTGATCTGATCCCTTCTGATTATGGAGAGATACTACCCCTTTTACAAGTCTCCAGCAGCGTATGTTTCTCCTCGGGTGTTCATATTCGCTCCATCACTCGTGCTGACTGCGAAGATTGATATGATGCTGACTCTGGACCCCGTTATATATTGGGTATCGGTGTGTGTGAGCACCTTGCGTCACCTTACTTGGTAAGCACTTATTCATGACGTCGTACGTCCATTCTGTTCCACTTTACTTCCTGTTGTCTGTTCTAAACTCTCAATATTTCCTCCTCGGGCTTGAGCATGGCCTCTATCATTCCATCGGCGCCCTTCGTTTCGCCTGAAGAAAGTCTTGGGAAGAGCATTAACTAACATACCCTGACGCAGGTGCATCCTCGGTCCCCAGGTTACTCGCTGAGAGGATGAACTAATCTAAGAACTTTCAGCGTTGCTTACCGCGCCTTCTGAATGTTAAATACCGAGTAAACCTAGTAAACGTGAATAATCAGCTTTATCTTGAATAATCAAGTGGTTATGAATTACCAACTCGTTTTGAATAATCATCTCGTTCCGAACAAAAGACTGGCGTTAATAAGCTTTTACAAGTGGGTGCTAAGAAAGGAATAATACAGAATCTCACACTGAACGGCTCAGAATCATTGCCAGAAGCAGAAACCATAGATTGAAAGAAACTCCGAACGCTTTACGCCTAAACGCCCCCAATAAAGCAATTCATTCCATAAAAATGCCCCCAGTCTCTCGAACCATAATTCCACAACACTACTCGGTGCTCATCCTTCCTTCCCCTAGCTAACAACCAACACACCCCCTACGAAAGATTCCTATCGTAACAAAGCGGACATGTCTTCTGTCCCGGACTCAGAGCAGACTGTATACGGCCAATACTTTCCAATGCCTCCCCTTTTTCAAGACATGCTTTTGCATGCCTCCCCCCCACTATTCCTACCGACGACGATAATACTTGTAGCTAGGAATTCGTGGCGCCGGCAAGGTCGACTTGCACTACATGACTATATAGCATGAGCCAATACCGAGCCTCATACCAAGCGGCGGTAGGAATTGCCAAAGCATGTCTTGAAAAAGGGGAGGCATTGGAAAGTATTGGCCGAGTGTATACAGTGCGCATGAAACAATTGTTTCGAATTAAACCTGCTCGCAAAGATTACATATTTGGGCTGTATTCCGTATTGGCGAATCGCGCAAATTGTGCTGGCCTGACCGTTGATCGGCGCCTCTCTATTCCTGATGATGTTCGTTATACAAACACTATGATCTTCATCGCATTTGCGATTCTCGGTGCCAAAGCCGGAAGTGTTGCGGTAGACTGCTCTCACGTGTTGTCTGCATGCTGTGTGTGCGGCTGTGCAGGATGTCTAGATAGGGGGTTAGTGCAGGTTGGTAGATGGGAAAGCTTTTACATACGAATCTTGTACCGAACCAGAGAACTAGCCCCAGCCCCAAATCCACCTGCCCGCTATCCACTTTATATACTGAAATAAGCCTATCTCAACAAACCCAATACACATCCGACGAGTCCCGATGGCTTAGTGGTTGGTCACTGCAGATAGTTATACACTCCCTCCAAAACACCCCCCGATCGGGGAGGCATGGAGGTCCCGCCGGGTTAATGAGGCTAAACAGTGCGCATACGAGAAAACTCAGTCCGTCTGGTTTTCATCTACTACCTACTAGGGTAGTAGATTTTTTGCAGTTTTTTCACTATGTTTTTTTTTTGGAGGGGACTTTGGATATAAAGTTAAGCGAGTTAAGCGAGATCAACTCAGGGGCGTCACTGGCTTGAACCCGTCGCTGTCCATGGCGTTTAACCCGATTGTGCTTTTTTGGGTTGCCACATAGGAAAGAAAGAAACAATTTTTTTAAGCATAAAGAGAAAGAGTAACATGATAGAAGTGCAGGAGGTAGAAAAGGGGGGAACCGCCCCTTTCAAATCACATGACTTATATCATGTGAGAAATTTCATCCCGTCGTCAGCATCTCGAGCAGCTTTTGTCCCCGAGCGCTCAAGGTCTTGCCACGCGTCTAGGAAACGTCAAGTTTTTCAATATTGACATTTATTACCGACGCAACGTCAGAGCTGGTTGGTGGGTGAAGTGGCTCAAGGTGGGTGTTTCCCCGTTCATACCTATCCACTATCGTCTCGATCTCCCTCTGTTCCATGCCTCGTCACCTCCGACAACCTTTTCAAGCTTCTGATATGAATTTTTCCATCTTACACTGCAGTCGCACGCAAATTACAAAAT
Organism: Bryoglossum gracile; assembly: GCA_037952635.1. Taxonomy (NCBI): domain Eukaryota; kingdom Fungi; phylum Ascomycota; class Leotiomycetes; order Helotiales; family Bryoglossaceae; genus Bryoglossum; species Bryoglossum gracile. Next base: position 37,164 of record JAPZPB010000167.1, on the reverse strand, counting down.
CGCCGGCGATGTGCCGGGGGAACAATCTTGTCTACCCCTTCTGCAGGGCTGATGCGCCGAGTCGTCGTAAGCTGCGGCATTCTTTGCGTTAGCCTGATCACCCGATGTCCTTGAGGCTATGGGGATTGCGCACCACCACACACGTAGGACACCAACCCATACATTTCCAAGCAGCATGGAGAAGGAAAAGTCCCTTTCATTATCCTGGGCATCCCTCCAGCTGTCTTTCGTTTGTACTTTTTCTATCTGCCGAGAGCGGTTACTAGGCATCAACAGTTGCCTCTGTTGATCGATATTCTTATTGCCTATTGCTAATACTTATTTCTCGTTTACTATTCTGTTGTTTATCTGGTAGTTCCTGGCTGCCTATTCGCCATGCGCGGCCTTTTCAGTGCTGCAGTGTTGCTCGTGCCGGCGCTCGCAAAGGCAGTCTTTGTGCCTGAAGCTCAGGAATGGGAGAGAAAGGCCTCGAGACTTGTTAATGGTATTTATCCTGTGGTTGAGAGGGAGAAATATCTGGAACTGACTTATTTGAAGACAAATTGTTCGCCAATATCGAAGTCGACCTTCCAAGAGAGTCACCTGATGATAAGAACATCCGTACACTAGGACTCAAGTTGGAGGTTCGTAACTCGCAAGAGGCTTGTGGCTATGGAAATGTTACTCTGGATGGTCAGGTCCTTCCGCAGACTCTGAATGGCGAGGTATCAGAAGGAAAGGGATCGATTGTGTCAGCACGGAAGACTGTTCTCCTCGGATCATGGTCGTTTCACTGTATCAAGGTCAACGGCATTCCCGACTTGCAGTTCATGAAGTTTGTTATTGACTTCGTTGATGGAAAATCTGTGAAGAAAGCTGGTTTCTCGACTCTGTTCAGACAGTCCGGCTTGATCGAAATCGTCAACATCGAGACGGACTTTGCTCTTCCGGATGAAGTTGTTGCCAACCCGAACCCAGAAGGACTTCGGCCAGCTGGAGAGAACTCTGACTTTCCTCAATACAGTGTCAAGGATGATATCGCCGATCTTGAGTGGATGAGATCCCAACTCTTGGAATTGGAATGGCTCATTGCCGAGAAGGAGCAAGCAATCACCGAGCGCTCTTCCCGTCAATACCAGGAACATATCAAGGATTGTGACAGTCTCAGGTGTATCGTCCAGACGATCGCCGATAAAGCTCGCCACGTCGCTAACAAACTCTATGGCAAGATTCACAGCGAGGACTTCGAGGGACTCGATGAAGATCACCCCAAATATCCTTTCAAGAAGCCTCACTTCCCCAAGAATAAGAACAGCCATGGTACTCATGGCAATCACACTCATCCTCACCCAAACCCACCTGGAAAGAAGCCCTTGCCAATCTGCCGCTTCCCTCCACCGCCTCACCACAAACCTCACCACAAACCTCACCACCCTCCTCCACCTCCACCTCCTCATCACGAACAAGAACATATCCCCAGCGATGGGCACCACGGTCCCCACGAGGATTTTGACGGCCCACCTCCCGGCCTGGAAGATGTATTCAACTACCCGCCTCCCCATCACAGATACGGACCAGATGATGACTTCGAGCCTCCTCACCGCGAGTTCGATGGCTCTCCTCCTCGCCCAGGAGACGACTTCCCCGGCCCACCTCCCCACGACTTTGGCGGCCCAGATTTCGGCCCCGGCCTTCATCACGGCCCACGCAAAGGTATCAGGCGGGCGCTCCAAATCTTAAAATTCTCCGCCATCGGATTCCTCTTCGCCTTCCTGATCTTGGCACTCTACCGCCGCGCCTGTGCCTCTAGACGCATCTCTTCCCGTGCCGCTAGAAAAGAAGAACGGAATCGAAGACGGGCGCATAGACGAGCCGCTCACAAGCACGCCATCACGCGTCTCCTAGCAAGAATTTCAGGAAATAGTCCGGATGACGACTACTCGTCTGATTACGAGGAGAAAAGAGAAGCGCTGCTGGCTGACGCTGAGGAAGGCTTGTCAACAACCATGTCAGAAGACATCGTCCAGCTGCGAAACGCAGCCCAAGTAGTTGGTGAGCTCGCCGCTGTAGCCTCCACCCGCATCCCCGCCAGCTCGGCACCAATTCCCATCACCTCCCCCTCAAACACCGAGGAGGCTCCCCTGATTCAAGATTTCGACCTCCGGTCCCAAGTCGGGGGAGATGACGAACTGCCCGCGTACGAGGATAACGACGGCAGCGAGATGAGCAGCGTTATCGCCGACGGCTTTAGATATACGCCTGGTTCTATAGGCACGTATACTCTGAGTCCTAGCTCGGCTGGGAGCGTGAGTGATATTCTGGGGCCGGATGTCAAGAACTAGGGGGGAGTTTGCTTCGTTTTTTCTGGAGTTACAATGTATTACTACCTATTGGTAAGATAGTGAGGATGGGCAGCAAGTAAAAGCAGGGAAATATCTCGAATTTGGTCTTGTACCGAGTTCTAGTACTGAGAAGAGTCTGGAAAAGGAGCGGGTAGGGGCAGGGGCAGCATCCGATACTTGTCGAATGAGTCGGAGGTCCCTACGAGGAGTATCAAATGGCGTTAAATATTGCTTGTAGGTGTAGGTAAGATTACCTTGTCCCTCTTACAAGCTGCATACTGAACTTGCTAGAGTTAATAGAAAATTATCAAGAGATTCAGGGTGGTATGACTGCTGCTTTAAATCCCAATATCAATTGTGCCGAGAAATGGCTCTTAGACACTCCACAGTCTCCAGACGACCGACCGAAGGTCTATACCTATACCCTATGCAACTATCCACGAGGAGCTAGAACAACTGGATACTCGAGCTCCAAAGAAGCCTTCGGATTCCCACTCAATGGCTTGAAATCAACGATTAGAGAATCCTTGACTGCAAATACCGAGTCATTCTCGAGGTACTTGTCTTTGGAGTCGAAGATCTGGGTTGTGAGGGGTATGTAACCTTCTCGTTGGACCTTGATTTCTTTTTAGAAAATAAAATTCGAAGAGCAAACAGGACTTACAATTAAGTGAATATGTGCGGGTCTAAATGGATGTCTGTCCAAATATTCCAAAAGTTTTCCAGCAGGTCCTATATCAAATCAGCATACTGCCGACGCCCCTCTGTACATAACCATACCATCACCAGGAACCGGATACGGCGTAGGTCTCAGACAATAAAACCCATAATGCCCCTCAGCGTCCGTGTGGAAATTCCCTCTTAGATTGCAATCATCCTGGTCCTTGTCCTGTTGCTCATATAACCCATTCGTAGAAGCCTGCCACACATCTATCCTCGCGCCCTCAACCGGCTTGTTTGTCACCAAGTCTACGACATTCCCGTGCATGTATGCTATTTCCCCATCCTTGGGGACGTTCTTCACGATACTTGTTTCGTTTGCGAGGAAGGGAGCATCGTGCCGGTAGAAGGGCCCGAGAATAGCACTAGCTGTCGCAGAATCCGTCGTCTCTGCTGCAAGCTTGAATGTAATCTCATCAACAAGGCTTCCGAGTCAGCAAGATCCCATTGTTTTTACGGTCGTACCTTGGCTTACGATTCAAGCCCGATAACATCGCACATCAACTGCCCCTCATTCCGCCTCTCATCCGACATCTTCCCCGCCCAGTTCATGAGATTAACACCCGCCATCCACTCGTCAACCGTAATCTCGTTCTCTCTCGCGAAATCGTGAACATGCTGGATCAAACTACCCATCACTTTGCGCATGCGCGGGGTAGCTTTGGGGCCCGTGGCCTCGATTACTCGCTGGGTGAAGGTGGGGTCGAATCTCGAAGCATCCCCAGCCTCGTTTGAAGGTCCATCTTTTGCCATGCTTGCTGAAGGATGCAGAGAGATTGGCAGCGGCAAGAGGAGGGCGGGGTCAATTGAAAGAATGTGTTTTCGGGAGACGATGAGCAGGAAGAGCTGCATGTCTTACACCCACAACTAGCCCTGCACTAAGTCTTCCGACGCCAACCCCTCATGCATCTGCATACAAATGCATGTTTCCTACTAGCTCAACCGGGGTTGGCCAAGTAGTTCTCGTGGGCTGTTTGTCGATCAAGAGAGGTTTAGATATGCTTGCCACTCTGAAGAGGGAGGGATGGAGTGAGATGAGATTTGCGTGGGGTATTTCGACTATTCTTTAAACCTTCTCGGTGATTTTCTGCTTCCTTAATAAAAGATTTTTAGCTATTCGGAAGATCAAGTTGAGTTGAGGAATTGGAATTCACTTGGATTACGACTGATGAAGTGACCAGGAATTACTTGCCTTTTACATAAAGCATACTTTTGAAGATGGTATGGACGAGCAAGCACCTTGCTGTCGGGACACTGAGATTCAACTGCACGTCGGATATTCACCTGATTCTTATTACTGCCCCTGCATTGGTTATCCACTCGAATTAAGGATTTGAGTTGACTTGGATATTCCAGAAATAGCTGGTAATATGGAGGCCCATTCAATGGGTCGATTTTTTCTCAATTGTCAAACCTTCATTCTGTGGCAGAGGGACTGCAAGACTTCACCACCATGCGCCTTGCTTTCCGGACACCGAAGTCCAATTACATCCTGATTTCTGGATTTTCAACTCATGGTGATTACTAGCCCTGTTTTGCTTACCCAAGTCCTTTCAAATGTACAGCTTATTGTAATTACTAGCCTCATCGTGATAATGCGATTTGTTTCGAATATTTGAGTCTTGTGAGTAATCAAGATAGAGTCGGTGTTTGAGGAGTTGTGGATATTCAAGGCCTGTTGGAGAATCTGAAGTGTCTGGAGAACTCCGGCGCTGATTCATGCATAAGCCTTTCCACCAAGACACAGCACAAGCATTCTCTAAACTGGAAGGGAAAGTATAACAACCCTTACACCTAAAGAACCCGTTAGGAAAAGTGCGAAGTTCTCATTACCCCAAGCGTTTTCTATTATTCTTCCTCGTGTTTTAGCTCCATTAGTATTCCCTCGTAGATCACATCTCGCTTGCTGCTATCATCCTTTTGCAACAGCCAGCATTCCTTCACAGAACATACGCACATCTTCACTTATCCAAACAACGATGGTTTTCATTTGCTCGGGCTACGATATTCTTACAGAGACTCAGCGGATTTACGATGAGCTCACAAACCCACACTTTTCTGAGTAGGAGAGTAACAGCATGCCGGTCTTGCTTCTCTCTTTAAGCCCCTGGAATCAAGAACAAGTGAAATCTGCACATCTATCCAGTTGTCTCCATTAGGCCGTTTTGTCAAGCTCCCTCCTTCCTGGTGACGTAGGAAGGTATGCAACGATAACGCCAGTTGGTCATGCTGTTGTACTTACTTCGTTAGTTGCACAGCGTATCATGCGTTCTGCTCGTCCCCTCTCACCATTCCATTCTTTTTGACTTCTTCCCATCCCCTTCCCGACTTTTTCTCCCACGACCACAATAAAGTTTCTTCTTCTATCACATACGTAGTTCCCAGGTCCTCTCTCTCCTTCACCTCACTTTGTTCATTTTTCACCAACACTATACGCGATGGTTCAAAACTCCACATCAGAGGTAGATGTTCTCATCGTAGGCGCTGGTCCAGCGGGGTAAGCTCCCTCCCTCATCTGCCACATCATTACGAGCAGTTGCTAATATTGGACTCCAGACTCATGGCAGCAACGTGGATGGCGCGCTGTGGAATCAACGCGAGAATTATTGATAAACGAGGGACTAAAATCTTCAGTGGGCAAGGTTTCCCTTTCCTTTGTTTAAACTCATCTAAAAACTACCTTTACAGTCAAGCAGATGGATTGCAGTGTCGGACTTTAGAAGTAAGTCTATCTTTTTTCATAGCAGAAAAGGGAGAGAATGACTGTGACTGGGCAGATCTTCGATTCCTTCGGCTTCGCGGACAGGGCTTGGAAAGAGAGCAACCACATGCTTGAGATTTGTCTTTGGAACCCGGATGAAAATGGGAAGATTAGGAGGAGTGATCGGATTCCGGATACGATTCCCGGGATTAGTAGGTTTCAACAGGTGGTTTTGCACCAAGGTACTGTACATTTCTCTCCTTCTCTCACTATTCCCTCACTAAATGAAATGTTTCCTAGGACGAATCGAGCGTTTCTTCCTCGATTCACTCAAGGGATACAGTGAGATCAAGGTGGAAAGAGGTGTTCTTCCAGAGAGTTTGAAGTTTGATGAATCGCTATCCGAAGATTCAGCCGCTTATCCCATCGAAATCGTGCTCCAGCACCTGACGGACAAAGAAGCAACCCCGGAACAGAGTGCTGCTACGGACAAGAATGCGAAAAGTGATGGGTTGTTCAGGAGTAATATAGCTGCTGATGATACGGAGGAGATTTTGAGCAAGGTATGTAAGCAGCAGTCATTATGATGACCCCGGAGTTGTCATATTTGATCTAGAACAAGTGTTTGGAGTATGTTTGAGGACTCATTTCAAGAACAGTTTTGCAGTACTAATTCTGGGGCTTGGTACACTTACTGACTTCTTGTAGGCGGCGAAGAATGGGAAAGCGGGGACGAGGGAGACGGTAAGGGCGAAATATATGATTGGGTGTGATGGAGCGCATTCGTGGACGAGGAAACAGTTGGGGTTCGAGTTGGAGGGGGAGCAGACGGACTATATTTGGTGAGAATACTTGGGATGGGATTGACTGGGGGAATGGGATGCTGGCTGACGTTTGTAGGGGCGTGCTGGATGTTGTGCCGATTACTGATTTCCGTGAGTACTTTTAGGCTTTGGAGGGGAAAATTACTGATGACAGTGTAGCTGATATCCGTATGCGTTGTGTGATCCACTCAGCCAACTCGGGAAGCGTGATGGTAATTCCGAGAGAAAACAAGCTTGTCCGTCTTTACATACAAATTACAACCACCGAGAAAGCTGGCGGCAAAGCAAGTCTTTCATCCTTCCTTTCTATCTCTTCTAACCAGAACCAGTTTGACCGCTCCAACATCACCCCTCAGTTGATTCTTGAATCTGCTCAAAAAGCCATGGCCCCCTATAATATCTCATATGGTTACTGCGACTGGTGGACCGCCTACCAAATTGGTCAAAGAGTCGGAAGCCAATTCTCCAAAAAGGAGAGGATTTTCTTAGCTGGAGATGCCGTACATACGCATTCACCTAAAGCTGGACAAGGGATGAATGTTAGTATGCAAGATAGTACGTCACTCCCTTCTCCCTTCCGTCTCTCCCTCTAACACAAACCAGCCTTCAATCTAGGCTGGAAAATCGCTTCAGTATTAAACGGCACGGCGAATAGATCCATCTTAAAGACCTACCAGTCTGAACGAAGAAGAATCGCGCAGGATCTCGTAGAATTTGACCACAAATTCTCTCGTCTCTGCTCCGGCCGCCCAGCCAAGGATATAATGGACGAATCAGGCATTTCGATGTCAGAATTCAAATCCACCTTCGAGAAGGGCAACCTCTTTTCCAGCGGCGTAGCCGTTGACTACGGCTCCTCTATCATCGTTACAAAAGAAGGAGACGCCAAAGACCAGGGAGATGGCAGCGAAGTCAGCTTGAAGGGAGACAGAGTCCAGGGCAAACAACATCTGGCGAGTAATATCAAAATCGGGAAGCGGATGCCGAGTTTCAAGGTGCTGAATCAGGCGGATGCGAGACCGTGGCATTTCCAGGAACGGCTACCCAGTGATGGCCGCTGGAGGATTGTCGTTTTTGCTGGGAATGTCTCATCGCCTTGTCAACTCACCCGGGTCGAGATTCTAGGTCAAGCTCTGGACTCCCCTAGCTCATTCATCAAACGCTTCACGCCTCCTGGGAAATCGATTGATAGTGTGATTGAGATTCTTACTATTCATAGCGGTAGGAGGCAGGAAACAGAACTATTTGATTTTCCAGAGGTTTTCAGACCGTTTAAGGAGGGGGAGGGGTGGGATTATTGGAAGATTTACGTGGATGATGTCAGTTATCATGAGGGTCATGGGGAGGCATATAAGGGGTATGGGGTTTCGAGGGAGAGGGGTTGTGTGGTGGTGCTGCGGCCAGATCAGTATGTGAGCTGGGTGGGAGAACTAGAGGATTCCGGGGAGATGGAGAAGTTCTTTGAGGGGTTTATGGTCAAGCAGAGATGAATAGAGTAGTTTCATCTACTCACTCAGGCCATTTTTTACTTCCAAGCCATGTTGAAATCAAGACTTGCTGGGATATTCAACTCTTTCACATTAGCACGTTTACCTCGAGGCCGCAAGAATTCCCAAGTCCTCCTCTCGGAGGAATATTTGAGGGGACCGAGATTGGGAGATGAGGTTGTGGACTGGTTGGGAGACGGTACCGCGTTTGTTCACCCCCTCATGTGGTTGCTAGTTTGAGGGATAATTATAGGTATCTGACAGCCGTATACTCCTATTACTATGACGGATTGTCTGAGGTCTCGAAGCGGAGTCTGGAGTTTCAAAGTGGGCTGTTCAAGGAGAGGAGTTGGAGGCTTTTGAGAGGGGTCCGTGGAAGGATGATATGGTGAAGATGGGAAAATGGGACGATCAAGCGAAGATTTTAGGGGTTGAGGGGGAGACGCCGAGGGCGGAGAGGTATAGAGAGGTTATTGAGACGCAGTTAGAGTGTCAAAGTAAACCATGAATTGGAATTCTGGTATGAAAGCTCCGCCTAAAAACTCAAAACAGGTACAAAATCGAACGCCGGCCACCCAGCATATGCAGCATCTCGTTCCCACGGTAAAATCATCTCCTGAGCACCAAGCCCCGCCCAAAACACCAAATAATGCAAATCATCATTCAAGATTCTAAACCCAAAAAAAGAAAAAGCTACCGAACCCAATCCTTACAACCTCTCCACCAAAGCTCAAGACTTATTCTCCGCGTGCGTCAAAGTCTCCCACCCATAAAATAGACTATTCGTACCCTCCGGTCTCACAGCCAGGGTGTACTTCTCCGTCTCCGGCATTTCCTTGCCCTCCCTCGTCTTAAAAGCATTGAGTCCAATCTCCGTCACACTACTCAGCGTTCTCTTCAAAGCCTCTCCGCCACACAGCCATCCCGGCTGCTTCACGCCTCCTTGTGGTGTGTATTGAGAATGGAATTCTAGTGCAGTGTAAAGACGTTTGCCGGCGTCGGAGGAATAGAGATCTTTTCCTTGGATGCGAGACGTTTCGAGGATGTGAGAGATGGAGGAAATGGAGTAGCCGGAGTGGGTCAGGTCACGGCATGTTTCCTAGGAAGCTGTTAGGAGGCGGTAGAGAGGGGAGCGGAAGAGGCTTACTTGGATTTGCCCGCTCTGGCCTTTGTTGTCGAAGGTCTTTTGGCCGAACCAGCGTTTTTGGACCGCTTCGCTTGGGGCACCGGTAGAAGAACCCTTGGAACCAGCTTTGCTAGCAGTGCTCTCACCTGTCTTGGATGTCTTAGATCGCTTAGCTATTCCGTTGCGCTGTGCTTTGGGGACGTCACCGTCGGTCTCCATGTAGATGACCGAGGGAACGGCTTTTTGAAAAATGGTCATGGCGTTGTCGTATATCTCTGCATCTTCGAGGAATACGGCAATTCCAACGGCAACGTTTAAGGCAGCTATTGAGAGTTAGAATCATGATTGTGTGGAAAAGCGTGGCGAACGTACCCATGTCCCAATTGGAAGCGCGAGGATCTCCATTTTTCACGTTGGGGAGATATACATTCTTGAGCATGTTACCAAATTGCGTAACATCCTTCTCCTCCCACAACCCAGTCGTCGTATGCTTGATCAGCTCTCCTGTCCGAGCCCAGGAAGCACCTGCCCATGCAGTCTGCAAGACAGCATTACTCAATGCATGACCTGTTTGGATATTAGTTCCATCTCAAAAACGATGCATATGGCAAACTCACCCTTAATGACAGCAGACCACTTGTTCATCAACGCAATCGAAGCCTTAGCATACTGCTGCTCCCCAGTCATCGAGTAAGCCAAGGCATTAGCCCAGGCCGAAAGCGCATCTCCTCTCTCATCGGTACACCCGATGTCAGGATTTGAGACTGGGCCGCAAGAGACAGTAGCTTTTGCTACGGAAGTTCTCGTTCCTCCTACATATTTTCCGTACTTGTCTTTGTCGGTAAGCATTTTGCTGTAAGCCTTAGCTTGCACACCCCCAGATTTTAGTTGCGATTTAGCCCATTTCAGCTGCTCGTTGCTGACTACGAAACCTGGATGAACCCATTTTTCGGGCGCGAATTTTGTTGATGAGCCCGAGTCGCTGGGAGCGAGGCCTTGTTGATTGGGAACTGAAGCTTGCTTGCCCAGAACGAGGAGGGGGAGCACTGCGAGAACGAAAGATGATATGGCCACCATGATGGAGATTCCGAGATATCAAGAAATTGAAGATGTTGGTTGAGTGAGGCTTTAGGCAAAGAAGAATGCATTGGCGCTTTATACACGACGAAAGAGTTGTCACGAAAATACTAAGACAGATAACGGCTGTGAGAAGGAATATGGAAGGCTTCCCAAATCCATCCATCCCCCGCAAGCACAAAGCTGAGAGACTGTCGGCCGAAGAACATCAGAATATCTTCAAAGTTTTGAGAAACAGAATTTCCACCGAAAAAGACGCCAAGCAGCCAATAACCCTTCAAAGCATTTATAATTCGCAAAAGTTTGAGGTATCGTGAAATTCCCGCAACCATTGATCACGACAAACACTTGTTTTCCGCATTAAATTCGTGTTCAACTTCAGCTCTTACAAGTGACACCAGCGGCTGAAATTACCTAGGATGCGGGGGATCTCACGCATGACAGCTGAGTAACCCCCAAAGCCCCAGACCCCAGCTCCTTCGAGCACTAAGGAGAGAGGTTGGAATTCCTTAAAGGCTGGGTGGTGAGATGCGGCTGACTTTGCTGCATTCAGAGGTGAGGTTGAATGCGCCTCCCCGTCGGCCGACAAATGTGAGGCGCGGTTTTTCGACGGATACTTTTCGAAATCAGTTGGAGTGTAAAACTAGTATGCATATGGAATAGCAAGTCATTGAGCAATGAGATTTTGTGGATGGACGGTTTCAATGAGACCTAAGTTGGTGGCCATGATAGAGAAGTGAAGAGAAGTGGAAGATGGATTGCCTCAAAATAGAGTACGGGGCTTGCCCCAGCCTTTCGTGTAGATGTTACCACACGTGATCATAAATTCCAAGGAGTGGAGTCTGTTACTTACGCAACTTTATAGGAGATTAACTCTATGTTTTCAAGAAGCTCCAGTTTTATCAATTCGGACTCATAAACACTTCGATAAACTTCTGGTACGGCACAAGGATCTTGAGCTGCTGATGTCACGTGCGGCCCCGAGTACAGTTCGGGAAGTATTTCTCCATTGGGCCAGATTTCTTCAACATCACTCTACCAGTTCATATTATTAATCGGAAAGCCAACATTAAGTAATACCCTGTTCTTTTATATCTTCAACCCATATTCATCACTCCTCCGTTCACAGCATTGATGACGGAAGCGGGGCACGCCAGCGCGTCCAACTACATCTTCTCCTTCTCGGTAGCAAGTGCTTCTCTAGTATCTACCAAACACCGCGATATACACACCAAACATTTCATTCCGGTTCTCCTACTCAACTTCTCGCTAAAACTGCTTCCTAAACCCCCAATCCATTTTCTCATCACAATTAAACCTCTCAGTCCACTCTTTCACCCCCTCAAAAAGTCAAAATGCCTTCCGTCACCATAAACAACAAATCCATCTTCTACATCTCTACGCCCGCTCCCTTCCCCACCGCTGCAACAATCCTCTTCCTCCACGGCCTCGGATCCTCCTCCTGCTTCTACCAGACCGTCATCCCCACCCTCTCCCCCACCCACCGCTGCATCGCCCTCGACACCCCAGGCTCCGGACTCTCAGAACCCGGAACCGAAGAACAAAGCATCGCCACCATCTCGCACGATGTCCTATCTCTCCTCTCGGCCCTGGAAATCCCCACCGCCACCTTGGTTGGACACTCGATGGGCGGGACGGTAGCGAGCTATCTCGCTTCAAGATGGCCGCAGAGAGTGAGCTCGATTGTGCTGCTGGGACCCGTGAACCCTTCTCCGTCACTGTCTTCGATTTTCCAGACGAGGATTCGGACTGTTCAGGAAGAAGGCCTCGAGACACTAGCAAACAGCATCCCTTCTGCCGCCACTGGCTCTTCCTCGACTCGGCTCCAAGAAGCTTTCGTCCGCTCCCTAATCCTGTCTACCAGTCCCTCGGGCTACATCTCGCTCTGTAAAGTCATTGCCTCGGCCCCGGAAATAGATTACGCGAGTATTAAAGTGCCGTTGTTGATTTTGGCGGGCGGGGATGATAAGACGGCGCCGTTGGCCTCATCACTAGACATCCTGAACTCTTACGGAACGGACGAGGGGAGGAAGAAGCTTGAGGTCTTGAAGGGGGTGGGGCATTGGCATTGTGTGGAGGCGGGAGAGGAGGTGGGGAGGTTGATTAAGCGATTTTTGGAGGGGAGTGCGTGAGGTAGGGCAGTGTGAGGATCTTGTTGGGTTGAAATTCGGGTTTAAAAGTTTCGGACAAGGGAGATGGAAATAAGAATAGCGAAAAAGAAGAGATATTACCCAAGCTTAGGAAGCCTTGAGATTTGCAAATTCGATTTGACTTTTGAACATGACAGACTTCGGAGGGTTTGTTTGGATATATGTTACACTTTTTGGAGACTGGCATGATATTCATAAAACTGCGCTTTCCAAAAGTCCAGTGCTGTGTGTTTCGCTATCGTTTCCTTATCGACAAATCCTTCGAAGTGGTCTTGAATTGCCCGGGCATAAATCGCTTAAGTTCGACTCGATTTACAAAAACCCTCAGGAGACCACCTTGCAACAATACAGGAGAATAACCACACTACCAGGAGCCAGAAGACCTTCCGAGCCGCCTAGGACTTCACAATAACATCCCGATCAAATCTCCATGACTGACACGGCATGTATGTCCAGGGAAGATCAAGATCATTCTCAGGATCACGAAGTCTTGGAAGGAAAGGGCATTCGTCCTGATGCGTAGCATAGCGCTCAATTCGATACTTCAAGCAACTATAGTGACGTGTCACACTCGGCCAACGCAATCTAAACACCCTCTCCTCATAGTTATCAGTACCCTCGTGGTGGTGCTCAAGATCTTCAGCAACATGCCAACCCTCGTTAAAGCCGTTCGAAAAATCCCGAGAGAATTTGACCTTAGTGAGTGACATTTCGTCATGCAGGAATTGAAGGAAGAAAATCCAGGACCCATGGTTAGAAGCTTGGTCCCGACCTGCCCAGAATACCATCTCGGCAAGCTTGAGAGTGCGTAAGGTAGATGAATGGCGGGAAAGTAATCCTTGGAATTGACTTTGGGAGATGACAAGTCCTTGCAAGCTTAAAGATCGAAGGTTTTGCCAATGTGTCTCGTCAGGGATGATGTCGTTCATATTGAAGGCCTTTTCGGGTTTACGCCACTTGAGGGATTCAAAGGACAGCTCCAGCGACAAGAGCGGAGATTCACGCTTGATTGTTGTGTGCTGGAGCAGTTTTTTGAGGTGTTCAATCCCCGTTTGTTCTCGGTCACCTGAGGTGAACCTAAATCTGAGATTCTTGAGAACCGAGAAGACTTCTTGGCTGTTTTGGTAGTCTTCATTGCCTTGAAACTTGCTTGCTCTTTCAGCCCACTGAGTGAAATCCATGTTTGCACCAGAGACTTCTTCGAGATTCTTGATGTTTTGCGTCGAGTGAGCTGCTTCAATCATGTTCCAGAAATGGCTATGTCCATGCTTTCACCCTCTGCTACATTCTTTGTCGGCTCTTCGAGGATCTTGTGGGATATTGCACTAAGGGGGAAATTTCCACCCGCCTCGCCTGCATCAGTCCATTCCAAAGGCTTCGAGGCGTATCGCAAACCTTTCAAATTCGGCAATCCAAGCACCGCGCTTTGAAGATACTGCATCTCCTTCTTCTGGTGCGTGAGTATGTTCTGGCCTGCGACAAGACTTTGGTAGTTTCGGAAGCACGTCCAGAGTGTTTCATCCCCGAATAATTCAATCTTGGTCTCCTGGAACCTCAGAGGGATTTGAAATCCGCCCGTGACATTATTATGAACCCAGTCATAGTACTCCTGCACTCCACGTCCCAATGATCGACCATCATATTCAATATACTTGACGTACATGCTCAATTTGGGGCGTATGGCAATCGCCTGAAGTCGTTGGAAGCTATCAAGATTGAAGTAGAGGTAGACAGTACCAAATAAAGCAGGCGTAGAAGCACCGCAAAGCCTTTTGCATGCCTCTCGCCATAACTTGAGGTCTTTGCGTGACAGGTTGTTGCAGACGTTGTTGAGGAGCTCATTGGGGAGATGAGTGTCAGTGGAAGAAGACATTGCAGTGCTGGGATTTGGGTAGAGGTGATGCGCTAATGCTGGACTTGTATTTCGGTGGGGGTGACGAGGATTGAGTCGGGGAATGAGTTGAGTATCGGGTTTGATTGATTTGCCGATTTAAGACTTGTAGTAGTGGCTCGAAGATGTCGGTGTTGCCTAGATCGAGTCACTTTTTAAGAAGGTAATTTTGTATCGTGATGATGTGTTCGTCGAGACAGACAGCCAGGTATTTATGCTCCTCGAAATCCGCTCACTCGCAGCTTCGAGTGAATTCAGTATGTTTAAAACCTCTTATCCCCAAGATTTTGGTCCTTGATATTCCTGCGTACTTTGGGGACGTCGAAGCCTTGACTATTGTGGAGTATTCTTAATATCCAGATAGTTGTGCCTTGCAATGGAGCTGAGATGTTCTGACAGATGGGAAATCATTAATATCCTAGAGGGCAAAAACATAGATTGTTTCCTGGAGCAACACAGGCACGTTTGCTTCCAGCTTGAATGGGCACGCCAAAGTGGGTGGAGCAAACTCAGATCCACCAGCACCTTCAGCCTGAATCTTGAGCCAGCTACTCAGTCGCCCATCCCAATACGAAAGACTTATTCTCACACGAGCAAACTGCTATCCAAATATCGTCCCCCACCCCCTTTCGCTGGCAACATCCATCCAATAACTCCGAAGCCCTCCCGCCATCCCCCCACCGTCCATCCCCTCATCCCCCCTCCTCCACGTCTCCCTCACCAAATCGACCGCAACAAACATCGGTTTCGCTGGCAACGCCAACTGAAACTCCTGCAATCTGGTCAGGACAAACCTTCTCGCCGCTGCTATATCCACTTCCCTATCGGTCAAACTATTAAACGTCCCACCTATCGTCGACTGAGAAGAGAAATCGAAGTTGGGAGGAGGTGACGAGAAGGGATTAGTGAAGGAGAAGGGGTCGATAGGTGAAGGGGAGGTGGGGAAACGTAGCTCGCTGCCGGCACAGACGAAGATTATGGGTTGTAAGCAGCGGGTTCCGGAGTTGGATGGGATGAGCTCGAGGAGCGAGACGGTGTGGATGGCGAGGGAGACGAGGAATTCGTCAGGTGCTAGGTTGCTAAGTGGGATAGGTAAGAGCCTGGATATTTCGTCCTCGAAGTTGGGAGCATCCATTGAGCTGAAGCTGTTAGATTGGAATGGGACTCGTTTAGACAAGATTCCTGGGAAGACTCGGTATATCTGCAAGAGAGCAGCGCAGCGATATGCTTCGGCTAGAAGAATGTATTGATGAACTGGTGTGTTCTCATCTCCTGGTTCGATGAGAGAGGATGCTTCTGGTGGCTCGAAGGCAAGTAGCTCTTCTTCCAGAGCCTGGGCCTTGATGATCACGTTGACAAGAGCTGTTGAGTTCTTTGAAATTCCAAAGTCAAAACCAAGATCCATGAGCAAGAGGTCTTGAGCCCAAACGTCCTGAGCGTTAAGCTTTCGATATCTCCGGATCAGACGTCCAACTTGGGCAAACAGTCTCTGGACTTGAGGCGAGATCCCAGTCCAAGGATGGGGAAAGACCTGACTCTTATCATCAGTCGCCGCCGAGTCCACCGTTACAGCCAAGTCTACCGGTAGACTCGCATCGGTCTCAGGGCTCGTATCAATCTCCACCTCGGCCAGTTCCATCTCCCCAAGCCCCAAACTAATCCCGTCAACATCGTCCTCCACAAACCCCGCCAGCATATCCCAGTATAAAATACATTGCTCAAAAAAATCATTCTGCCTGCTCATCTTGCCATCCACTTCTTTTATTGCACTCTGCTGTTCAATTCTCTTCCGGTTTAGTCTCTTTGCTGTCTTCAAATGAGCAAGTCCTAGATCCCCAGGATTATGCCATGCTGTCGTTTGTCCCACTAGTAAAACCGTTAAGAGCTTCATATCAGTATCCTCTGTGTCCATGTTACCCTGGTACAGACATCTGAACGCTTCTCTTTGCATCTGAACTCCCACTCCTGTCATCCGTGGGAAGTGGTTCGATAGATAAGCAGCAGCCATGCTTTGGATCGCATAATAAATCGGAGCAGAACCATCCCACAGTCGTCCAATCGTTGAGCGAAAGGGATTCAATGTCCCGTCGAAAGACGAGAAGATCTGACATATATAAGTGAAATAGTATTCCACCAGCATGGTTGGTAAATGGAGAAGAAACGACGGAACAGTGGAGCGTTGTAACTGTTGACGAATAGCGGATAAGCTGTCGGTAGGCGGGTTTGAATCTCGCTTTTTGTTTGCTGGAGAAGGGCGGTCTAGGGCTGGAGACGGCGAGTACTCAAACATGAGGCCCTGTTCTGGAGGAGGAGAGCCCATGGTCTTGAATAACCCCCCAAGGCCCCCATTAATTTCTCTAGTCCTCTCTCTAGACACTTCATCCGTCAAGTCACGAGCCAGAGCCACCGACTCCTCAGGAAGCTCCCCCATCTTCGCCCCCAACTTCTCATGCTTAGTTGACCATACCAGCGGCCTACTCTTATAACCCGGGCATTCGACATTCTTTTTTGCGCATTGCTGACATCCAGGTTTCTTCTCATCACATTTTAACTGCATGCTGTCAGTGACAATTGCTTTGAAGATAGGGGTCTGACATACCCGTTTGGCTTTACACCTAATACAACCACTCCTAGACTTAGGTGCTCGTCTTGAGTTTAAGGCTGCAGCTTTCTCAATCGCTTGATACTTCGCCTTTACAGCCGATATTGAATTCGCCTGCATACTGTACTGTATTGTGTCTTGTTTGGGCGCTTTGAGCACTTTTGTGCTCAAGAGTGGGGGTCTTAACACACCGGTCCTGGATAATCGACCCGCAACACCGTCCTGGAGAGTTGGATAGAGGGAGATAGTGACAAGTAGTCAATATTAGTGGAGGAGCAGACAGCTAAAGCGCTCCATAGAGATTGTGTTGTCTTATTGTGGTGTGCAAGTGCTTTGAATCTTGGAGTTTCCGGATTCTGATTGGCAAGATAAGTTGGCTGGTGCATGGAGTTTCTCCGGGTCTGGGGCGACGGAGTATCGCGGAGAAACTTGTTTAATGATATAAAAAGCAGTTCATGAAACGCTGGAGAAAACTAAAGGGTGCAAGAAAGGGGAGTTCTTATTCTAACGGGCCCTTCGGTGGTACGATCCTTAATGGAATGGACTAGCAAGAGCGGATAGGAGTGTGACAGAAATGGTACGCAAACAAAATCCGAGGTCCCGGAGAGCTTGAAAGGTTAGGAAATTGAGGGGGAAAAAAGTCCTAGCTTAACTTGAAGAAGCAAAAAATCTAGGCAGAAGACCGAAGGCCCGAAAATCGCTCTTGTATTTTGCTACTGTCTGAAGATGGAAGTCATGTTGCTTTGGATTTTGAAGAAATTGACAACGAAATCGTAGCATAAATCTGAGGAGAGATGATATTAGAGATCCCCTCCCTCGTCCTAAAAGCCGTTTAAGTCTGTTTCAAAGCTTTAAACTTGAACGCTCGAACAGATAGCCAGCACACACTTACTACCTCCCACAAACCTACTGAGCCCCCGCCTTCGTCTTATTAACCTGCTCAACCCTCTTGAAAACTCCCATAGTATGCTCCCAAATCTGCTCACTCACTCCCTTCGCCCTATACTCACTCAACAACTCCGTCTTCCCCGTAATATCCCCATTCCAATTAACCAGATAACTGCCACTCCCTGTCTGCCCATTGCTGCCTACACACACCGCCAAATCCCTCGGAACCTCCACTCCTCCCCCAAACTGCCCATTCGGCTTTTTAGGAGGGAAAACCCCACTCGTAGCATGGAACAACTGTCTTTCCCCAGTCTCATCATGTCCCGTTGCGAAGAGCTTAATGACAGGCGTAGCGACCTTAATCGCGGTTCTCGCCCAAATAGGTAATTCCCGATCAAGACCAGTGAGCACTACACCCGGACTGCTGTGCAAAAAACTTACGCCCTCTTCCCTAACTGCAAACTGTTCGGTCATGGAACTATTCATCGTGCTTGCGTGATTTGCACATCTAGCTCCAGAGAATGTAGTCTTGAGGTCTATGTCGGCGAAGTTTATGGGCCCTTCATGACCAGCTCCAAGCACGGAGAGGGTGCGGGAGAAATGGGGGGTAGTGGAAGAGGCGGTGCGCAGGAAGGGGAGGAGGTTAGAAATGAAGCGCATGCGGGAATAGAAGTTTAGGACGAATTTGCGGTCGAGGCCTTCGGGGGATTCTGTCCATCACATTTGAAGTTAACTTTCGTCCCGTTTACAAGAAGGATCGTTTCGTCCCATAGATGCAATGTATGAGAAGGTGGTGGGATGAGAAACGTCAAAAGGCACTTACCATTCCTGCCATCGAGATTCAGATTCCCCTGTGTCTGAACCAGGAGATTGATCCTCTTCTCCCTCTCTCCAATTTCCTTGCAGACTCTGTCCACCTCTGCCAGCTCCGTCACGTCTGCCTTTAGGAATTCGACTTTGCCATCTTTGTTCAGCTCCTTGCACTCGCCGATGATGCGGTTTGCTGCTTCAGTATTTCGGCCAACTAAGTAGACTCGTGGGGAAATTGTGTGCTTGACGAAAGCTTTGAGAGTGTATTCGCCGATTCCACTTGTTCCGCCGACTAGATTCTGTTATTTGAGAATGGGGTAAGCTGAGCGCGGGAAGACACATACCAAACAGAGCAACGAGGCCAGGACCAAGCTCTCTAAGCTGGGCATTTGAAGCATGGACAATTTCAAGGGCAACCATTGCAGAGTTTCTGAAGTATGAGATTTTGAGAAGCCAGAGAACTATTTGATGATATCAACAATTGGCCTTGTGGTAGCTATAACAGTTTCCATTGCGAGAAGTTGCTTTGTTTTTATACAGTGAGACATGAGACGGGGCTGTCGGCGTTCGTGAAGGCAGAGCTGAGAGGCGCGGCGGAAGGACGGAGGGACGGCGGAGCACGATAATTCCTTGCATCGTTTCAAAATAGGGACCAATGTCAGATGGAGTTTAATCTTTAAGTCAAGTATGTCTCAATGTTTCCATTGAAAGATATGAACCACTCTTGAGCTAGTTCTAAAACTAACTTCATGGGCCGATTCCAGAAACAACAACTCTCTTATGCTACAATACGCTTACAAAATGCTACCCCTGTTCACTTATCCAGCATGGTCTACAATCTCGCTGTGAACCTTCCCGTCCTTAATGTATGTACGAAGCTGCTCTGGCAGTGCCACCTCTTTGTAATCTTCCTCCTCCGTAGAGGTATCAATGATGTTGAGATTGATACCGGAGCATTTGCTGTGGAAAACTTCCGTGTTCATGCTGCCTTTTCCAAGATAAATCTGTGCACCGTCCACCGAGTCCATGAGAACTGTTGGCAGGGTACCCATGACCTGAAGAGCAAGATTTGCGGATTTAATGACATCGATGGAGGAAACTAGAGACTCCACAACAAGTGAAAGCCCGGGCGAGTTGTCGATCGAGATGGCGTTCAATTTTCCTTTGACTATGATCGTGATTTTGTTACAACGACTAATAAGGATTGAGTGGTTGATCTCGGCTTCGATTTCAATGGGCATGGGTTCATTGTCGTAATGCTCCTACAGTATTCATTAGTCCAGTGGGACGGAATAATTGGAACTCTACTTACAATATACCACTTGTTGCCCTCCAGCTTCTTCACAGGAGGCTTCTTGGTTCGCATACTTTCTGGCTTTGGCTTCTTTCCTGGGGCTGGGCTCTTTCCACGGCCTATCGAAGAGACACTAGATGCACTGTCGCTGCGAGTGGGTACAGTAGCACCAGCTCGCAGAGAAGGGTTCTTGTGTGTCATCTGGTCGGCGTTGACTTTCCGTAGGCCCTTCGTGACTGCCTCCCCTTTATTAAGTTCGCTGAAAACGGCACCAAGCCCACCGGCATCACCAGCAGGAGCTTTCGGAGCATCGTCAAATTTCATGGGTGGCGGAGGAGGTCCTGGGGGAGGGGGTGGGGGAGGCGGTCCACCGGTTGCCCCTGGACGAGGAGGAGCGGGGGGAGACGGCTGGTGTTGTTCCACAGATTTTATTGCTTCTTCCGCCGAGATACCATTAGGGTTCCAGGGAAGCCCTTGAGGAAAGGTATTCTTCGCATATTCTGTAAGGTCTTTGAAGATCTGATAGTAAGCATTGATCCACTCCACTTGCTTCGGGTCTCTGCAACAAGGTCAGCATTTTTCCATCCCCAAAAAATAAGGCTGTCTGACTTCTCCTTGAACTCCTTCAATACTCGATTGCCATAGTATTGTGCCTGGCCCAAAGATTCTTCTACATGCTTGAATGGTTTGGGCTCAACAGTCACCCAGGCCAAAACCCCAATACTGTTCGAGACAGTACTAAGTTGATTCAGTACCCCCGCATTTGTCTTTGCCTCTCGAATGTCGGTCACAGCTGTAATCGACTCCTGTAGAGGCTTCAAAAGTTCCATGAAAACTGGGTTCCCCATATCGGGCTTTTTCGATTTGGTGGTAATGAGGAGGAATTTGCGTTGTGCAACGAATGACCGCGAAACCACTGAAGCCTGCACATCTTATTAGCCCTTGCCCTGCCCTTGTATCTGCTATTCTCCATACCTGTTCAGCGATTGCCCCTCCCAATTCATGACTCAAATTCACAAACTTCTTAACTGAACCGTTAATGAAAGCATCAAACTCCTCGATCGATTCGGGTAAGGGCTCTGCTGCAGGCTTGGGGGCTTCCGCAACAGCCCGGGCAGCTGTAGGAGGGGCAGGCAGAGGACCTGTCGGTGCTGGCGTAGGAGCAGCTCCATTGATCTTTGGAAGCTCAATGGTCGAAGCAGCCATATCCTCCAACCTAGAGGTGGCGGCTTCCAGCCTGTGCAAGATAGCTGTCAGTTCCGTTCGGGAAACAGATGGCAGAAATTTGTCGTCCATGTTTGCTGTTCAATAGACTTGAAATGAAGTTTTTTAAGGAGTAAAGAGGATATGGCCGTACCGTTTGATGAGGGTAGTCAGGTTATGCATGTTGTTTGTAGCCATGGTGCCTGCAGGAGCCCGATGCGAGCGTGTTCCAGGTGACAGATTGATTGAGGAGTGATTAAAAGGCCTTGGGAACGTCAAGCGAGTGATGCTGGCAGAAAAAAGAGGGAGGGCAAAGTGTAGATATCGATAGAGAGAAAAAGACAGAAGGTTGCAGAGGAGATTTATTTAAGAGTTCTGCCTGGTGCTCAGGTTTGCGTAAGATCAAGATGGAGGTTGCTTTGGGATAGCTTTCTACATACTATGATCCCTGACCTGATAGTCCCAACTTAGTCAGTGCCTGAGGCAACAATACAAGAAAGCCAGGCAGTAAATTTAAATGCAAGGCTAGCTAGCCCACCAGTCAATGTCAGCCTTACCAAACCTTGCCCTTTTAAGACATGACTTGATGGCACAACATAAATGTAAGAGCATACATCATTTCTAACCGTGAACATGGAGGAAGAAGCAGGAGAGATATCTCCTACTCAGGAGATCGATTTCTGTACTTTGGGAATGTTTATTATTGGTGAGAAATTTCCCTCCGTTTATGCCTGGAATATTTACAGTTTTGTTTCATTCAAACTTGTCTTGTGGACTACCAACGTCGGCTTTAACCAGTTTTTACATTTTGATGATCATCTTACCTACTCTAGTACTGCAAGTTGCTCTAAATCTTAAAATCTGTCCTGACTATCATTGCAGTGTTTTCTTCGGTTCTGGGAGCTCTCACCGTAGGTTGATTAGTTTGGGGGGAGGCGCTTCCCAAGTAGTCGCAAGTGTCACACATCTCTGAAGTCTTGGAGTCTCTAAATTCTCCGTTTTTAATATTCTATTCTACAATACATGCATCCCTTGACTGTACTCAGAAATTTCTTCCCTGTGTTTGTCTTTTTCCTAGCTATTCTCTACAGTTTTCTGTATAGCCTTGGCGTATATGCAATCTTTGCCATGCTCCTAACTAACTCTGCCCAGATGAAATCCATCACGTCCCCCCAACTCCGCCCGTCTTCGACATACTCGGCGGAGCAGGCGCCTATTCTGCCCTCGGCGCCCGCCTCTTCTCACCTCCACCCCTCTCCAAAACTATTTCCTGGGTAGTCGACAAAGGCAGCGACTTCCCGGACAAAATCTTCACCCAGATCAATGAATGGGGCACATCATGTCTCATCCGTTCCGATCCCTCGCGGTTCACTACGCGGGGATGGAATGGTTATGATTCTTTACAAAACAGAGCCTTCAAATACACAACCCCCAAACTCCGCCTTGACGAAACCGCCCTCCCCCATTCCCTCCTCCTCTCCAAATCCTTCCACCTAATCTGCAACCCCACCCGCGCCATCACCCTTGTAA
Organism: Bryoglossum gracile; assembly: GCA_037952635.1. Taxonomy (NCBI): domain Eukaryota; kingdom Fungi; phylum Ascomycota; class Leotiomycetes; order Helotiales; family Bryoglossaceae; genus Bryoglossum; species Bryoglossum gracile. The sequence continues at coordinate 14,519 of JAPZPB010000167.1, read as the reverse complement.
CCTCGATTCTCCGCGCCCGAAAAGCCCTGGACCCCTCCATCTCCAAACCTATCTTCATCTGGGAGCCTGTCCCCGACCTCTGTATTCCCTCCGAACTCTTAAACACCACCAACGTCCTCCCCTATGTTGACATCTGCTCTCCAAACCACTCCGAACTCGCTTCTCTCATGGGAGATCCGGATCTCGGTCTCGACCCGATGACTGGAGGAATCAGCACCACAGCTGTAGAACGAGCATGCGAGCAACTCCTCGGCTCCATGCCCCTGCAATCATTCGCCCTCGTAGTCCGCTGCGGTCCCCTCGGCGCATTCATCGCAAAGAACGGCGGACGCTCCCGTCGTCCCTCTCTCGCCCGCAAAAAGCGCCCTAAGAACTACGCTCGCGGTGGACTAACCTTAGATATGAATATGGAGGATCTATTTGCGGGCATGATGAATGAGGACGGAGAGTTTGAGAGGGAGGAAGCGGTTGTTGATCCGGGGATCGAGAAGTGGTTGCCGGCTTATTTTCAAACCGAGGAAAAAGTTGCAGATCCCACTGGTGGAGGCAATGGGTTTCTGGGTGGGTTGGCGGTCGGTTTAGCGAGGGGGAAGGGGGTGGAAGAGGCGTGTGCGTGGGGCAGTGTGGCGGCCAGTTTTGCGATTGAGCAGGTGGGGATGCCTGCTCTAGGAGTTGATGAGAGTGGGAGAGAGACGTGGAATGGCGAAACTGTTGAGGAGAGACTCAACGAGTACCTTTCTAGGGCAAGGAAATGACGGTTGTGATCTTGTGGGACGGGAGCGTGGCGTTGAGATAGACCCGGTGTGTCTAGACGGCTTGAGAGAGCGTTTTGGGACTTTTAAATTAAAGGCACGGCGTTATTTGACTGGGGAGCCAATGGAAAAAGACGCGGGACTCATCTCTACCAATTCTGACTTGCATAATATCATTATAACGTGAACAGCGTAAACAAGACGCCACACAATCCAGGTCTCGTCTCCCATAATATACTTGAACGCCTCACCACAATTCACCCTTCACCTGACCCATCCTAAGCCAGTCTCATCTAGATCTTGTACACCAGGTCTCCATCCGAGAACCTATTGTCTAGTTAGTCATTTGTTCATGAATATGATATTGGAGTACTCACATTATACTATTAGCCTCATCTAGCTTCTTCAACGCAGCAATCGCCTCAGCTCTCCCGAACGCACCTCCAGCCGACCCTCCGACGCTTCTGTTAACGGCAGTAACGATGGCCTCCACTTCAGCAGTGTCTTCCTCGAATAGGGGAGTATTCAGGAGCGAGCCAAGCGTCGTACGGAAAACAGTCAAGCGAGCAGGGGTTATAGTTGGTGCAATACTAAGCGCTGCAGTATCATCGGCAAGTTGCGAATCCTCTTGGGTTTGAGATTGAGATGGGATTTGGGAAGCTGGAAGCGAGGATGCGAATGAAGTTTGGGATTGTGAGGGTGCTGAGCCGCGAGTGACGTTAGGTCTAGATCGTTGAGTACGGGGCGACGCAGTGTAGAGATCTTCTTCATCAAACCCAACATCACCTCCGTCGTCACCGTTTGTTCTTGAGCTTGAAGCTCCGAGCCCACCACTTCGAACATTGGCAATACCTCGGGTTCTTGCAGTGCCTAGTGTGCGAGTGCGAGATGTTCCGGCTCGGGTGGTTGGGGGAGGCGAGTCTGAGTCGGAATCAGAGCTATCCTCGTCGGTAGAAAGTCCTTCAAGAGGTCTTGTCTTGCGGCGCTTGCTCCTCTTCTCATCCTCAATAACCTCCTTAAAAAGGGCGAAACGAAGAATGGATTCGGCTGCAAGGGCATCTCGTTCCTCAACTCTGTTTGAGAGACGAGCCTTTGCATGAGCTGTAGACAGACGAATGATGGTTTCCAGAGTACGGACAGTCATAGGACTGGTCTTCCTTTGGTTTCCTTGCATATCGTCATTCCGAAGAGCAACATAGATTTCGCTGATTCTGTCCGAGGCCTCCTGAGTCAGGACTGGTCTTATCCTGGACTTGGCATACTGAACGTATTTTTTAACGAATGGAATGCTCAAGACCTCGATCTTCTTGTTAGCTCCCCTGCCACTCTTGACAGTCACACCTGCGTGCAACATCTGGTTGTACTTCTCGTACACCTCAGTGGGACGATTCGCATCAATTTCCTGCTCAACTCCGACTCCCAAGGTTTGTTGAGCTTGCTCCCGAACTGGTGCCCCCTCTTCAGTGCCTGGTTGTCGGTATCTGTGCATTCGAAGAACGTGCTCTGAAATTTGACGATCTCGAGCGTCATCGATATCATCTGTGACAACGAAGAGTAAATCGAAACGAGATAGAAGCGAGTCGGGAAGAGCAATGTTCTTGTGAGGGTCCTTGTGGGTGTCGTATTGTCCGAAGATCGGATTTGCTGCGGCAATCACACTACAACGAGCGTTTAACGAGGTGTGGATTCCGGCCTTTGCAATCGTAACAGTCTGCTGTTCCATGACTTCATGAATGGCGACTCGATCGATATCAGACATCTTATCGAATTCATCGATACAGACAACTCCACGATCAGCCAAAACCATAGCGCCTGCTTCCAGTCTTCGTTCTCCAGTCTCCTTGTCGGTGGTTACAGCAGCAGTGAGACCAACACCAGAAGATCCTCGACCAGTGGTAGCAATCGCTAGAGGTGCAGTGTTCAGGACAAACCGCAAAAGTTGGGATTTTGCAGTAGATGGATCACCAACCATCAGCAAATTGATGTCACCCCTCAAATGGGTTCCGTTCTCCAAGTTCTTCTCCATTCCACCAAGCAACATGAGCAGAATAGCTTTCTTGATGTGGTCATGGCCATAAATACTCGGAGCAAGAGATTGAGACAAAAGCTCGAACAGATTCTTTTTCTTGGCGATTTTGTTGATGTTTCGGATATCTGTGTCTGTGATGGTTGCTGCTGCAATGCCGCCCCCGGACTTTGAGGAGAGCATAACAACATTGTTGGCTAGAATTGTGGTCTTGAAAAGTGCAGTATTATGGCCTTGGTTTCTGTTTCCAAGAGATCTGTAAATACCAACAAGTTGCACTCTGTCTCCGGGCTTGCATTTGTCAACAAGATCGTCGTCCAAAATGACATCTACTCCTCGTGGCAATTGGCCAGCAGGAGCACGCTCGGGCATTTCCTGTATCGAAATTGTCTGGTGGTCTCTGTACGTGCAGTAACCGTACTCCGTGATCAAAGGGTTTCCCTCATCATCCTCTTGGGGGTATACACTCGATGTCGTTGCGCCGTTTGATGACATCGTCTGGTCCTTATATTCTCTGAAATGAAATTTCTTGTTCTTCTCGCTGTAGTGAACGCTCTTCACAACCTTGGGTCGGACAAGAGAGCATCTAGTAACAATTCCCTCGAGTGAGACCATTCGATTCAGGTGTGCAGAAGACAATGTTCGCGGATTGCAAGCATACTGTCCAAAACTACCTGAGAAGGCACAGTAATACATGGTATCCTCCGAGGCTTGTTCAGGTGTTGTATGATCCAGTACTCTGACGACTTCGCGAAGCGCTCTGTCGAACGCCTGAGCGAAGTCGAAAGGTTGCTGGAGGAGGCCCTCCGCGAGTTCGGTATTGCGAGCGCGGATCTCATCAATACTAATGATGAGTCTTCGCTGATGCTTCTGCAGCATTAGAATAATGTCTGCACGGTAGCTTCGTACGCTGCGATCGCCTTTGAGTAGTTAGAGGGATTCGTCCAAGGGCCGAGTAAGACTCACTCGGATCAAGAAAATCCTGTGCTTGTCGCACACGCTCGCGCACTGCTTCGTCTCTGAGCTGTAAGCCGTCCATGGTTGTGGTGGTAAACTGAGACTGTTGCGGTGTATTTCGATTGCGATTACGACTGCAATGGAGAAGATAAAAGTAGGGAGAAATGCGCGACGCGGAAAATCGCGTGGAAGTCGCGACGCGTAAAGTGGTTTCGCCTAATTTATGGAAGCCCTGAGTGAATAGTTGATTTGCCTGCACTAAGAACGGACCTGATTCCTCAAGCATCAGAAATATTTTGCAGAATCACCTAGATTGGCCACATTTTCCTGATGAAACTGGTAAGTAAGCTGGGTCGTCAAATACCTGCGAAGAGCAGTGATTAAGGTTCACGAGACGTAAAATCACTAGAAGCCGGGTTATTGACGATTTAGAGATAGGAAGGTCGTTACTGTGGCGGGGTGGGTAATGGCTGTATCATTTTGCTTGATATGAGTGACGAAAGTGATGCAAAATTTACAGACCAATTTCGGTCAGGACTAAACTGCATAAGCTTGAAAATCCAGGGACCATGTCATGGCTGAGAGCAAAGGTTGCTAAGAAGATAACATATATTCGAAGCACACTCCTACTTTTTCCGAAACCATTCATCAAAGTCAATCATCAAGTGCCTGTCCAAAACGCTGCTGGAATCCTGATTTGCTCCCTCCCGCGAGCCTACCCAACGATTGGCCACCGGGTTCCAAAGGCTAGATTTCTTCTATTGAATCTTCATTAACAACTGAACTCCATCCTGTAATGCGGCTGACCCAGGGGGTATAGTCACCTGACAGGCTATTGACTGTGTAAACGAGAAACAGGAATTGACAAGTACTTAACAATACAAGAACTGATGTAGGTAACTAAACAAAGAAGCACAGAAGTAATAAACTCCCAGTAGTCCCAAGTACGTGAGGTCCCAACTCAGGAGATGCCTTGACCCAAATAGGACAACCGATAATGAACTCCCCTTAGAACTCCCCTTAGAACTCCCCCAGAACTCCCCCCTCCACCCCACCACACTAGCACCTGTCAAGTTCATCTGATACATCGGGAGATTGAAACCCTTGCACTCTGTATCTCACGATCGAAATGGTTATCCTTCACTAGGCACTCTATCTCCCCTTGTTGTTTCCTTTTCCGGCCTGACACTTGTTGTATTTTCGACCGCTCAAAATCAACAAGTATAATGCTACCAAGTTGCTCATTCCAAAGCCAGTTCCGCAGTTCCGCATCCATATGAAGTACCCGGTGCTTGTGCAATGATGTTAATATCTTGCTCGCCTCGTCCAGCATACGTACTTCGTTTTCCCGATTAAGGTACTCATCAAGCGGGCGGCCTGCCCAGCTAAGGAGGAGGATACTAATATAGATGCCATAGTCGAAGTAATATGGAAGATCCATATCCACTATACCAAGGCAGACTGGGATACGTCTACCCTGAAGTGAATGGAGTCTACCATAGACTTTGGCCTCCTGAAGTAAGTGCTGGCGGTCAGTCTGCTTTACTGCTTTCGCAACAAGAGTGTACCCATGTGAAGATAATCGGATTTTTAGGAGTGCCCCTCGTGATCCTTTGACGTAGAGTGGTTTGCAATCTGCGTCCGGTCCGCGATCCTTGGCGAGCTGAACACGGATGAGGCGGAGAAAGGTTTTCAATTGCAGGTGTTGACCTCGGTGATCATCAAAATTAGGGCACTGATCATCCAAGACACCACCAGATGCCAATCCAAGCAGACACTTCTGGGTGCAATAAGGCAAATCCTCAATTCCCAGTCTCGATGTCTCTTCCATCTTATCTTGCTCGTTTGTATCGCTCTTTTTCGGGCCTTCCCTTGCTCCTGGTTGTTGTGTAGATGTTGGATTCCCTTGCTTTATGCCTAGACGACGAGCTCTATTGGGAGTTGGGGTGGGAGGGCTATTGTCGTCATCATCTTTATCTCCACTATCATAAACGCGATCAACAGCCTCGTTTTGGCAGGCGAGGGCTGTGCGGGCCCGTGTTCGAATCGGCGACCGGGAAAACCCCTTCCAAAGGTCCGGTTTGTATGAGAAAAGACGGGGGGACGCTTTTTCTTCCGTCTCAGGGGTCTCAGGAATCATCTTGAGAATATCAATGTACTCGACAGCCCACGTTTCCAAACTTGCAGTTGCATCATACCACAATTGGCCAGGTGCTTCAGCGGCAAGCGCGCTGAGGGCAAAGGCAGCAATCTGTGCCACACTTGTTCGGTGAAACCTGTTCTGATCGTCGTCTTGAAAGTCCAGGCGCGGAATAGAAAGATGATACTGGACAGTAGTAGGGTCGTCTGGTATGTAGAGGAAGATGATAGCTTCTCCGGTAAAAATATAGCCCCGCTGGACACCCTTCCCGATCATGGACGAGAATAACTGGGTAATTACAGCAGCGACAAGGTACTTCGCGATGAACTCAGGATCATCGCCTTCCTTATTGATGATATCTTCGGCTGGTCGAATCTCCCCTTTTAGCCCCATAGTGATTTCGGCCAAGGTAAACTTGTGTGGTGCTTTATATTCGATTAACACAGCTGGAACCCTTTGTCCGTCTGCCTGCTCGTATATGCAAAATTGATCAGCATTTCCCATTGTCCTCTGGTTACCACCTCGAGCAATGTCCCGCTTGCTTGCCCCTTTGCCTTTACCCTTCATTGTCCGCCCCTCCTCCTTTGAAGTATTGGATTCTGGTGTAGATATGCATTCCACTTCCTCCTCGATCAACGGCTGGACTGAATCTCCAAGGTTTGTATGGCTTTCGAATATTAGTGTCCCCCGGAGTCCAAGCTGCGCCCGTAACTCCTCATTTTTGTATATCTCCTTAATCAAGTTTTCCACATGATTCTCGACTGTTGCACAAGCAGAAATCCGAAGGCCAGCCTCTGAGCTAATTGGGCGGAGAGTTGTCGAAATGTAATCTAGCTGATGTGTCGATGGATAGACATGCTGTGTAGTGAACTGTGCACTTATTGAGAGCTGCTCCCAGACCGTCTCTTGCTGAAGTGGGAAATCGTGCCAAGGTATAATATTCTGTGGGAATAGTCGACCAGCGGGCTTTGTGGTGTCGCCCTGGGTCGTCAATGTCTTCTTCGTGACAATTTGTAGAGCAGTGGAGAAGCTATGACAATGCTTGAGAAAATCGACGAGATTATTTGGCAGAAGTTGTGCATCTCTCTCGGCTAGTTGTGCATCTCTCTCGGCTAGTTGCCTTTGTAACTCTGCAATTTCTTCCATCCTGGCATGTAGCATGTAGTCTTTGGTGTTATCTGAGCGGAATAGTAGTACTTTTATTCCATTCTTGTTTGATCGCGATCTTGTTTATATATGCAGGTACTATGTCCGTGCACCTAGCGTGATATCAGGTTACTATTGTAACCAGCCCAGTGGTCTAGTTTTTTGCAGGAAAACGCTTTATTCCGACCATTTCCTTTATGCGTTTGCAGTTGCTAATGCGGCCCTAGCTATAAGCAGTTCTTGGCAGCAAACCCCCACAAGCATTCCTAGCCTGGACAGTCTTCCCCAGTCCTGTCTGATGGTGCCAGGTGGGAACTAGGAAACTGCGAGGCACACAGGAAACTGCGGGGCAAATAGGAAATTATGCCTTGCCACTAGTGGTTGTTAGAATTCGTGCCCCATGCACTTAGTTAGCAGAATCATTAAAATTGAGTATCTAAGAAGCTAGGAAAGCTATCTAAGATCTTTAAAGCAACTTGCAAAATGCTTATATTAACTGCTAATCTAGTATATAGACTTGTATTAAAGAGGGGCAAAAGGCAAGATTGTGATCTAGGATCTAGTAAGGACAAGAGCATAAAAGTTAGAACTAAAAGAAGTAGTGTTATTAAATATAAGTATATCAAGTATATAAATCGTTAATTTAAGCTAATATAAGTGGTTGTATTGAAGAGGGGCAAAAGGCAAGATCGTGTATCAAGGATCTGGTAAGAACAAGAGTATTAGAAGGGAGAGCCAAAAGAATAGAATCGTTAAATATAAGTATATCAAGTATATATATCGTTCATTTAAAATAGTATAAGTAATTATATATATATATAATTATAAACGTTGTATTATATAGTGTTAATTTTGTATATAAAAGAATAGATACCCTTCTTTAAAAGAGAATCTAGCAAAATAAATACAAAGGGTAAGGCTACGTAAGAATATCACCTAATCTTAGCCTTACTATATCCGTCCCCCTTTCTAATAACTACTTATCCTCGAGTAGCTATAATATATATATAATAATAGTATAAAAAGAGACTATAAAAGCAATCGCATAGAACTTGGAAATAGTAAAAATATAAAAATAAATAAGTGCGCGTTATAATTAAACCCTTCTTATAGCCTTTAGCAATGCTCTAATTAGCCCGCTTAGTATTTATTTGCTCCTTTATAACTTCTTTAATTACTTTATCTTAACTTCTAATCTTTTATCTTTACTATTTAATTCTATTATTACTTCTTTAAATTTATTATCCTATCTTCCTTAATCTATTACTCTTTTTATTTTTATTATTACCTTTATTTCTTCTTATCCTATTACCTCCTTGCATTTAAACGACTTAAGTTATACTTTCCTTTAAATATGCTAACATTTTAGAAATATAAAAGGAACTTTAACAATTTATCTTATAACTTTTCTTCTTTACTATTCTCGCCTTAGTTATAATATTAAAACGCTAGTTTAGCTTATATATTGCAAAGCATTTAAATAGAATACTTAAAAGGAATATTAGATAGTATATAGGGTTATTTTAAAGCCTTTAAAAGAAATAAGAAGTTGCTTTATACTTAATTAAATAAGCTAATATACTCTAAAGTTAATTATAACTTTCTTTATACCTTTTAAGCAATTAACTCGCGGAATATAACTTCCTTTCCTATTTATAAGCTAGCAAGCTAATATTTCTAAGTATAAATAAAGCCTTAACTTCGAATTTTCTAACCCTTTTCTTTAACTTTTAATAACCTTATACTAAAGCTTTTAGCTTAGTCTAGTAGTAAACCCTCTTGCTTATATACTATAAGGTACTTAGATGCATATATAAGGCTTCTTTTAGCTGCTTTTAGAAGGGAAGTTATTCTATACTTATATAAATAAGCTAATGCAATTTAAGGTTAATTGCACTTTCTTTTCTTTATTACCTTTTAATTCTAACCCACGGAAAGCAACTCCTTTCCCTTTTATAAGCTAGCAAGCAAGCTAATATTTTTAAGTATAAAAGGAACTTCCTTAGCTTAAACTTTAACTTCTTTTATTATTATATACTTACTTCCCTAGGCTCTTACTTAAGCTAGGCCTTTATAGCTATTGTAGCAATTAAATAATAGGAATTAAAGCTATTAATTATTAATTTTAAGCTTAGAATATTCTTTACTCTTTTAAAGCTAATTAAGCTAATGCTAATAATTTTAGGTATAAAAGTAAGGCTAATTTCGAATATTTTCCTTCTTTCCTTTATATGTATACTATTTAATACTTAATCTACCCTTTTTAAAGTAGTAGCAATATATATAAAGAAATAAACTTTAATATAAAGTAAGTTCCTTTTACTTTTATTTCCTTTCTTTTTTGCATAGTTTAATATATGCAAGGGCAATTAAGTTCTAATTCTAATCTAATAAGCTATTAATGCTAAGTTGCAAATTAGCAATTAATTATATAAAAGTATAAGTTAAGAGTTAGTTCTCCCTTTTTAATTTACTTTAATTTAAGCTAACAAGATAAATAAGTATCTTATTAAATTATTTAACTATTCTAAGTTCTAAGCTTTAATCTATCGATTAATAGAGTTAATTTATTAGCCTTAAAAGGGTAAGCCCTTTAACTTTATATAATTATTTATCTTCTAATTATATAAATATGCTAATACTTTTATAAGCTTTCTATAGTATTTTTTAACTAGTTAAAGTGCTAATAGTTTAAATATATACTTAAGTAAGTAAGTAAAGGTAAGGTTTATATTGCTAGTATTCCTTGCCTGCTTATTGCTTATTTCTCTTTACTTAATGCTATAACTTATGCTATTAATCTAAAATAAGAAAGGATTTATATAATCGGAATAAGAACTAAAGGATTAATTAGATATATTAAGGGATAAAAGCGAGGGGGAAAATAATATATTAATAAGGGATATTATAATAAGGGAAAAACTAGTTATTAAAGAAGATTTAGCAATAATAGTAAAAAGATAAGCATAAGCAACTATAAGATAATATAATAAAGCTTAAGTAAAATATATAGTTAGAAATTATAACGAATTAATATAGGCGGATATTAAGGGATTAAATAATAGGGTAAATAAGCTACTAGATTTCGCAAATAAATAAGCAGATATAAATAATAATATATTCTTATTAGTAATTTTCGATAGCAAATAGAACTTAGCCGCGACTATAAGTACTATGCTAAAGAAGCAGCTAAAAATAGCGCTAGATTCGTTTATAGTTTATAGGGTTTTTATAAAAGACGCATATAATAAAACTTAGAGAAAGAAAATAATAATAATAGGAAAGTCCCTAGAAGAACTAGGGTATATCGCGCCTAAATATAAACGAAAAGGCTACCTAGTTTACCTTAAGATAATACTATTAATGCTAAAAACTAAGATAGAGTTTGTATATTATAAATAAATATAGGTTTTAGAGGATAATATATAGTTATTAAGAGGAAAGCTATATAGAGATTACTTGCTTATAGCGCTATTAAACTATAACGAAAAGGATATAATAAGATATAGAAAAACTAACCTAGAAAGGTTGATATAGCTAGCAAGATTAAGAATATATATATAGTATTCGCTATAAAAACTAAGATTATATATAGAAAAGGTTATATAATATGCATTAATAAAAAAAGAGGAGTTTATGCTATTATAACTATTAAGAGCTATAAAGCAGATATTTAGATTAGCACTAGGATTAAATATAAGGATAGCGGGGGGTTTAATAGTAATACCGACAATAGATATATTAAATAAAATAGGAAAGGATAGTAAGGCAATATTATTAAGGGTAAATAGAGCAAGAGAATATTTAGTAAGGAATATAATAGGAGACGTAGTAATATTAACGGATAATAAAGATAATATTAATAATAATAGCAAAAAGGATAATAAAAGTAAAAGTAAGTATAAGGAGAAGGCTTAAGATATAATATAAAGTTGTTTAATATAATACTAGCGAGGAACCCGGGAGAGACCGGGGAAGGGAAGGGGAGGGAGGCAGTATCACGGGGTGTTACCTATAACACCTTGTAATAACACTAGTGCCTAGCGTTAGTAGTAGTTAGTATACCTTAAGTTACTAACTACTACCCTTCCTTCTCTTTAAGATTTAGCAAACTACTTTATTAACAACTTGCTCCCTAATCTTTTAGTAACCCCTTTATATTAGTAGTATTAATAGTCGAGCTAGTATTAGTCGGATTTGTCCTAGTTTGCTTCCTTCGAACTAGTTTCTAGGCTAGTTTCTAGGCTAGTTTTGGATAGGCTGGTTTCTAGACTAGTTTTAAGGCTAGTTTTAGATAAGCTAGTTTCAAGGTCGGTTTTAGAGAGGCTAGTTTTCTTTGCCTTATATATCTAAGTCATCGGACTAGTTTCAGGGCCGGTTTTGCTTCCTTATATAGGTATACTAGTTTTAGTAAAACTAGTTTTAGTTATACTAGTTTTAGTGCACTAAAACTAGTCTTTATCTTCAGGACTTATCTAGCCTCAATCTCTCTTATATATAGAGAGACCTATTTCTAACGGGCTAGTTTTAATAAGACTAGTTTCTAGACTAGTTTCTATAGTAACTATAAGGCTAGTCTTGCCTTTCTTTTTAAGTATATAGTTCTTATATTTCTTAGAAATATGCTTTATAATATATAATCTATAAGACTATTTAGTAGTTATAATAGTTTTATTTCCTTAAGTAATCTAAATAGTCTCTTTATTAAAGGCTCCCTTAAAGCTACCTTTATAGAGTTTCTTAGCTAAAACTAAATTTACGCTTAACTTAGAAATATAGAATATATTATCTAAATAATACAAGCTCTTATTTACTGCGCTAACTAACGCTATTCCTCTCTTATAAGAATATAGCATTCCTCCCCTTACTTATATAAGTACTTTGCTTATCTTTCTTAAGTCCTTAAATAAGTAGAGTTAATTAGTTATAAGTAAACTAGCTCTTATATTAAGTGCCTAGGTATGCGGGATGCACTTATAAATCGACTCTTTAAATAGTATAACCTTCTCTAGCTCTTTATTATTATTCTCTTTATAAGAGTCAAATTCGGTGCCCTTAATATTACTGCTACTTATTATATTTAAGTTATATATTGCCGCATATCCGTGCTTCTTTTTAAAGGACTTTTTGGCTAAGCAAGCTTAGCAATTAATATTCTTTGCCTTCTTCTTACTTATATCTTTTATTATCTTCTAGCATTGCTTATCTCAAGGTTCTCTAGCCTTCTATTTATCCTTAAGATATAGGTTGCAAGCATACTATTAGAACAAGGGTGCAAAAGCGCTTGCGCTTAAGCCTTATACGCTCTAGTATTAGTATAGTCTATATACTAGCGTTATATGCTAGTGTTGGACTATCTACTCTTATATAAACCTAACGCAAGTTATAGCACTAGCGTGCTTTGTACGCTATCCACTCTTTTAGTATTTAGATAGCAGTACTCTCCCTCCTTAAGGGAAAGATATATAAGACGAATATATTTTATATCGTTGCTTAAGCATTAGACTAAGCCGTGTGCGCATACACCTAGCCTTGTGATCCTAATATATACTCTTTGCTAGCTTCTTAATACTCGCAGTCTGCTATATAATGCTTTATAAATCTATAACAAAAACACTTAAATAATATATTTATTATACTTATATCTAATATATTACTATCTCTCCTCGAATAGTAATTTAAATAGCGGTAGACTATTTTATGCTATCTCTAAGCAGCATTTGCTCGCTTGCTTCTACTTCCTCCGACTTCCCTTAGCTAAGCTTCCTTTTCTCCTAGAATCTTAATCTTCTTATTTGTAAATAGGCTTTACTAAGTAAGGAATCTATTAATAATAGCGGCATATCAACCTTGCTTTTAAAGAGCTAAAGTTAATATAAGAAGTAGGGCTTCGTCTAGGTATACTAGCTTTATAGTGCTATTAGCGGCAATTACCTTATAGCGGTATTCCTTTAGCTTAATTTATAAGCTATTAATGCTTATATCCTTATTAAAAATAAAGTTCTAAAGGCTTATTATATACTAGTTAGCAATAGTTATGCTTATCTTTTTATACTTAAGTTTAAGTTAAGTCTATATAGCACTTATAGTCTTATACTTATCGATTAATACTATATTATCCTCTCTAAGTTCTTCTAGTATAGTCTCTAAGGCCTTTGCATCCACTTAGTCTTACTCCTTTGCCTTATCGATATTCTATAACCCGCTAAAGCATTCGAACTTGCTTTTAAAGCCTTTAATTCTAGTCTTAGTTCCGATTCCTATTAATATAGATATATTTATAATATCTTCTCTTATAATAAAGGTATCTCTAGTCTCCCCCTCGCGGCGGATCTAGGCATACTCGATTCTACTCTATTCTATTATAAAGAATACCCCCCTTCCTTTAATCTTAACCTTTATATAGCGGAACTAGTCTTTATAGTTATCGCGGGTTATAGTTAATAATTACTTATTATCCTTCCTTATTATATCTATTAATGCTCGGTATTTTAGTCGGCAGATTTATATTTAAGTAAAGACGGTTTATTATTAGTCTACGGAGAAGTTCCCTTGCTTTTAGAACTTTCCCCGGCTTTTAGTTATATTAAGGGCTCTTTTACTTAGCACCTCTAAGACTCTATATCTCCCTTGCTTAGTTGCTTCTAGAGGCACTCTTATTTTAGCTCTCCGTCTCGATTAAAGACTCTTGCTTACTCTATTAATAGTCTTCCTAAACGTCTTGCTTTCGTTAAAGTATAATATATTCGGCTTCTTGCTTTTACCTCTTAGCTATCTTGCTTATTGCTAGATATCCCTAAACGCCTTGCTTTCGTTAAGGTAAGTATAAGTTATAGTTTCGGTCCTAGTGCTATGCTAAGCTTATAACTTATTAAGAATAGGCACCTAGTAAGGGTATAATCCTCTAGATATTATACTTATAATAATAATATAGCTATAGGGTTGAATATACTTCTATTAACTTAACTAACTAATTAAGAAAGAAGGTTAAAGCTTAAGCCTTATTTTATATAAGCGAAAGTAGCCTCGCTTATAAACCGGTCTCCTTTTACTAGCTTTAGCCTAGACTATACCTTAACTAATCAGACTAGGTCTCTAAACCCCTTTTCTTTAACAAATATTATATAATTTAAGAGTTAAATTTTGGGTTATTTGATATTTAAGCAAATTATATAAATTATAAAGCATTATTTAAGTTATTTGCTTATTAATAAACTAGCCCTAAATATATAAATAATAAAGACTAATTTTATAATAACTAAAATTTATATTTCGCTAAAATATATAAAGCGCAGCCTCGGCTAGCAAAGTCGAACTCTTAGCTTATATAAGGCGCTAGCTACAAACCTTTAATTGCAATAGTCTTAAAGAGCTAATAAGAGAAGCGCATTCGGGGCTATTTTAATAGCAATTAGGGTGGTTTTGGGTAAGATTTAGGCTCTCGGTTATTGAGACGATTATACCGTCTCGGGTACTAGCTAGCCTTGCTAGCTAGCCT